>JANEHU010005192.1:0-130898 GCA_027563435.1 Nasonovia ribisnigri | reverse complement strand
AAAATTATATAAACATAGTCTTTTAAATGGATACACAAAGAATAATTGTTTTAGTTATTTTTTTGTATTTTAAAAATATTTTTATATAATATATAGGCTGTCAGACCGCACAATTCGCTTTCGCTCAGAATCGTTTTTGGTACCTATACAATGATTTTATATCATTTACTTCAAATAATTTAAAGCAGTCATTACAATGATCCACACAACACCTACTGTATAGTGTAAGTGGTACCCACTTGTCCTTTTTTTTTGATATTATTATCAATTACTTTTATCAATATAACATTGTAGAGTTAAAAGTAGAGTGTATAATAATATAGATATATAATAAAATAAACAGTTATAATTATCGTGAAAAATTATAAAAATGGATTAAATATTATAAATTATAACAAAATGTTATGCAGTGTTAAGTACTTGCAGCTTAAAAGTATTCAAATAATTCTTTAGAACTCGAGTACGTATTTTAAATACTTTCCAAAGTATTTTCTATTTTATTTTTGAATACGTAAAATAAAAATAAAAATTGTATAATATTATATAATAGTATATTTTTTACTGTGAATTATACTCGATTGAAAATCAAATAATTCGAAAAAAAAACCCGTCGAGTGCCCATCAAATGATACGTTATAAAATATATATATCTATGCTACAGGTTCTACAATATTAACGTAAAATATAAACATTGGTTCATTTTTTCCTAGTATTCAAATACACATGTACCTACCTGTCCTACCTATCAAATGATTTTCAAAATAAGTATCTGCAGTATCTGTAGGTACTTGAATATTTTTAAAAAGTATCTTTTACAGTAGACTGAAATATAGGTACCTATAACGAGCATTCCATACATTTTGATAATACTTTAAAATAGGATTTATAAAGGGGCCAACTGCCGTTGGTCTGATCGTGGAATATAATTAATAATTCGACACGGGCTATCCCTTTGCAAAGAGCCGATTTCTTTTTACCCTCAACCCTTTATACGTCGAGTAGGTATCGACACTATCGCGTGCAATTTATAACACGGCTGACTCTGTGACGCGTAATTACGGAATAATAATAATAATATAAAATAGATACGACGACGACGATGACGATCCACGGCGATCGATCCGTTATTTAGATGGGTCAAGGATCATGTAGTATCATATATATATATGTATATAGGTATATATAAAGGCGTAGTATATTAGTCTATACAACATTGTACCTATGACGACGTCTTTCGGAGGCCAAACGAATCGGCCGACTATTTCCTGGCTCATCTATGCACCGGTGTCATCGTAGTAGTCGTAGTCGATACTGATAACAAAAAAGTAAACGTGATTTATGTCACAAATTGCAATGTCATTTGACATTTTTAGGTAAGGTCAGGTCAATAAAAACAAAGAATTCATAAGTATAACATGTTACTGTCAGTTACTGATACATTTTGTACGAGACATAGGCTGTTCCAGAAAGTTATTTTATAAAACAAATCAGTAATTGAACGTAAAAAGATATAACTGCATTTATTTTTTGATAGTTATAGTGACTGATTTATCATTAAAACTAACTATCAAGTGGTTAGAAACAAGCAGAGGTTCTCAACCGGTGTTTATATTATTCTTACACGTTCAAAGTATGAATATATGACAATATTATGGCGTTATGACGTGATGGTAAATACCACAGATGACAAAAACAATTGTGAAGATAGTCAGCTTATTCTCAATTTAGATGATATAGGTTTATTATAAAATTGTTGCTTTTTCAAAAATCCATTAATTATTTTAAGTATTTTATTGATATGAACAAAGGGTGTCGTCATAAAAAAAATGTTGAGAAGCACTCGATATCGGTTTTAATTGGATCCGTCATAACCTGTAGTTATATTAGTAAGCTGAATATACTAATATAGTGTATGGTAAGTTTTTAATAACAAGCTTGGGTGTATCATATAATATTATTACAATATGTTAAGCGTATTGTTCAATAAGTTAAATCGTTTATTTTTCTTTAGTATATAAAGGATCGTAATTGGAAGGTATGTGCGTATATCTATATAATAATATATACATATATATATATATTTTTTTTTTTTTTTTTTTTTTTAGTTAAGTTTTACACGTACAATTTAAATAATATATTATATAGAAATATTAAAAATGTATTATGTTAAGAGGCCTCTCTTATATGGATATGCCGATATTTTCTAAATCTCAAATCCCCCACTGACCATCGTCCCTGTGCGATTTAACAATTAATAGTGATTATCCGGTGGTTGCAGGTGTCAGCAGCTGTGCTGTCACTGCGGCCGCGGTCAACAGAATGGGAAGTTCAGAGAAGAGGTCGGGCGAGCGTGCATTTTTTGTGCTAACCGAATGAGCAGCCAAAACGATGATAATATATATATATATTACGGTTATAACTTATAATATATTAAATAAGATTGCAGTCGGTTAGCAATAGTATTACGTACAAAAAAAACAACGATTTCGTACAGCAGTCGATATAAAAAATAATAAGATTTGCGTTTTTCACTTACGCACGTATAATATATACCTACCTACGTACTTTCTTTGATCAAACGCTTTTTTATTTTTGTGGAGCCGAGATAGAAGACAGTTCGGTTTATATTTAAGCTATTTTTAGATTTCTCCTCAAATTTCACCTAGTTTTCTTCTCGTGCTCTATATATGAATATAATATAAAGTATACCGCGGTTATTCGACTGTTTTGGACGTACTTTTGTTTACAGTGGGTTCAGGTCTAATCTTAGATTTTACGAATCTTAATTGAGCAACGAGTGAATGATATATTAATATAACAACTAGGAAAAATAACAGTCTTAAAATAATTCATAATACTATAATATGGATAGTGTATACCTAATATATGTTATTAAAAATCAAATTCCGAAATCGAACGAAAAGAAATTTATAACACGCACGTTATGATAATAAATATTATTGCATTGCATACGTCATGAATTATAGGTACCTAAGGTTAGGACTTTTTCATATTTTTTCTTTCAGTCTTGTGCGCAATGCATATACCAAGTTTTAAATTCGTTTTGTATGGCATTATGAAAGAGATGCATTGCATTGTATTTTGCATGTAAAAAAACAGTGAATACGAGCTAACGTTGAGTGAAAAGTACATAGAAAATTTGATAAAAAAACAAGTGGGTACTGCTGTACAGTAGGTGTCTAATGAGGTGACCGTAATGGATGTGTTGAATTTCGTTGAAAACCAATTCTGACCGAAGATGGTATTGTCAGCCTAAGTTATATTTTATGATATTATTGCTGTTGAAGCAATTTACTTTACTGTTAGATATTAGTAATACGCACTAATACAGTAGGTTTAATAATATATTTTTGCTGAAAAACCTGCGTTTAAAAAGGTAATTGTGTGTATTCGGTATAATATGATATAATATACCTATAATTAAATGATGTCAAGCGTTCAAGAATAACATTTTTTAAATAGCAACAAAATTCTTAAAATCGTTATTATTTGATTAAATATTAAATTTCCTACTATAATTTGAACTTAAAATATCTATAGAAAAAACTGTGTGTTATTATATTTTAGATTTTATGTCTACAGTATATGCCATATGGACAACCAATGAGAAGCCTCGAAAATTTCAGCTATAAAATTGAACTTTTTTAAATTTTTAACTAGGTGCAAAATCAGTAAATATATGGAAAGAAAAAATTAAAAACTCAAAAGTCTGTCTATAGCTCAAAACAAGTCAAAATAATTTGAACATGTTATCATTATATAAAATAATAAAATAAACATTTGGGGAATATTTCAAATTTCTACGAATGTTCGTTTTTGAATTACATCAAAATAAGAATATGTTTAATAGGAAATAGTTTGTTTATGAGTCCAATGTCAAAAATATTTGAACTTCAAACACTGATATGCCCATAATATGCATAGTCAATTGATGTGACACAATATTAAACATTAATTTGACTTTCCAGTAAACTTTTTTTGTTGTAATTTTTGAATTTGATTTTTTAATCTTAGATATAAATTTAAACATTTTTATGAATATCTAATAAAAAATGTAGAATTATAACTTTTTTTTAAATTTCCACTAACAATAACTTAAAAGGAATCTCATACTAAATTTAAAGTTTTTTATCGAGAATAGTTTTAAAAAATATATAATGCAATTCTAAAATTTCTTATGAATATGAATAACTCAATATAAGAGTAAAAATATTTTAAACATATTGTGGCGTATAGAAAAAGCTTATATAAACATTTGGTGAAAATGTCCTTGATTTTTTGTTCGTGTTTTTCTGACACGTTTGAAAACCACTGGGAATTATCTATTTTGACCTTTCGAATGCATCAACTAGATTCACTTTCCCACCAGAAAAGTTGCTGAAGTTGAAAATCCAAGCATTTGTTCGGAAACACGTACAACAAATACGATTAACAAAATCGTCTTCTGCAGATCGAACTTGTTTATCTTATAAAAATGTGCCATCTGACAAACGACGCAAGTTCTTGTTCTAAAATCTCAAGAAAAGTGAAACTTTTTGACATATTCGCATCCTTTTTTTTTATTATATCAAGGTCGTAAACATCTTAACCTTAATTATGATTATAAATTCGCCGCATAGTACCTACTAGCATACAATTTGTTTTTATATTTTCCATGATTAGAGTATAGGTATTTAAATTCATATATCCATTTGAACATTTTTTATGAACAGATAACAATGATAACGTTTTTGGAACAACAATTTAAAAGTTAAAAAAGTGAGAAAGCAGGTAACTGATAGCTATTGTACGGTAGTTGTCGATTATACGTTTAGTATAGACTATAGACCATAGAAATGGATGTGTTGAATTCAAATTCAATAATATTCATTACATACGAAATACGATTCTGTGAGAAGGCTGTCCTTCAGGCAATATAATATTGAAGTAGCAGTTGCAAATCTAGCCCAAAAAATTTTTTCTGGTGGAGAGGGGTCTGAAGACCCTTTATAAATTCTTCTTAAAAGTATTCCGACTGTATATAAGTACCGTTGAACGACGTCAATAGATTCATGATATAAATAACTTATAATTTTATTAATCTAAACACGTTTAGGTAATAATAATAACATTGTAATGAAAGGCTGCAATTCTCTACGAATAATATTTTTTGTATTGCATACAGTAAAATAAGTAAACCCGTTTTTTATCATTAAGTAATTAAACATCAAATTTTATCAAAATTATAACTTGAAATGTCCATAAGAAAAATTGTTTATTCATATTTTTTAAGATTCTTAAGTTGCCTTAAGAACAACCCATGAGAAATCTTGTATTAGGTTTTCATGTTTTCATTAAAATTGAATAAATGCAGGTGAGATCAAATATAATATATCTAATTATTTAATTCTTATATTTATCGTCGTCTCAGAATGAAAAGGTTCTAAATCAATTTTTTTAAAAAACCATTTTTTTCCCCATTAAATTAGTTAAAGTTTACTGTTGTAAAATATAATCTTAAAATCGTATTAATCAATCCGTTAGTTATTTAATGAGATACAAAAAATGAAAAGGTTATAACTCATACAATGATATGAATTATATGGGCGAGCCTGAGAAGTATTTAGTTTAAGTCTTTTCATTCTAAAATCTAACCAATAATTAAGAATGAAATAGGTATAGTTCTAAATGATTGTAGATCATACAATTATATCTTAGAATGTAAAGGTACCGTCATAATACGATAATACCACTATTTCAATAATAATTATTATTGTGATATGTAATTATTATAATAATATGTATTAGGTATTCCGGCTTATACATATCGCCTATTTTTGTTTTACACTTTGAAGTAAGTTGTTATCACTGCGAATAAAAAATTATTTTAATCAAAACCAAATAGTTCTAATCAAATAAATAAAATATCTTTTCAGGACTGAAAAGTTCAACACGTGAAACTTTTTAATTTCAAAAATAATATTTTTGTTTTGTATTGTTTATTCGATAGATGATTGGGTAAAAACAAAATGTCGGCAACTTTGTGTTCTATAATGTAACTATTTAGACACTGCATCAATTGTTCGTAATTTAGTTGTTACGGTGAACAAAGTTATTCAATTTAAACGCTCCTCCGAACAATTTATTACAAATAGATTACGTTAGAACCTTTTCGTCCTGGGAAGACGATCATTCACTTTATTGACAAATAGGAAGCAAAGTAGAATAAATTACACGGCATAATCCAAATACAACCTTCTTGTCCCTAGAGACATTTTCATGACCACTCAAAAGAAGTTAACATAATTTTACATCAAAGAGTTTTGGTTTATTATATCAATACCATAATATTATTTTAGTTAATGTTTTGACTTTATGAGTTTGCTGACATCAAACGTTGATTGAACCTATTAATATGGTAGGTAATGTAATTTTTTAGCCATCGTTAAATTATTTCATTGTACCTAAATCATAAGTACAAGCTAAAAAAAAGCATGCTCACCCCATTTTTATGCTCAAATTATGCATTTACTCAAATTCTTATTTTTGAAATTTTTAAATACACTTGAAGAGTGAAGACCATATTTTTGAATCCTTGAGATTTTCTTCAAATATAATTCTGTGACAATACAAAGAACATATGATATGTTGGTGACATAAAAAAACCTAAAAATGTTTTTATGCCCTAACATTTTTAAATTATAGTGTTATAAAATTCACGTAATTATGTAATTAGATCCAAAAATATTTTTCAATTAATTTTAAGAACATGTTTTTTAGGATTGCACAATTTCAAATATTCTCATTTTATTTTCTGTTGCTGCCTACTCGTAATCTTGCAAATTTTATGTCTTATGACTTATGAGTTATGGATTCGTTCGAAAAATTACAATTAGTAAATTCCTTTTTAGCAAGTTACTAATAGTTACTAATGATTCTTAAAATACAATTTTAAGAAAACCTATAGCTTTTTGTGTTAAATGCCCTGAAAACCCTAAATTGTTTTAAAAATAAAAAACTGACCTTGTTGAAATTGTTAAAGAATTCAAAATAAAAACTTCTTATTCTAATTCGAAAATACACGAAACGTATAATATGTTAAAAACGAGTTTCGCGTTTCAAGGTAAAACAATGCTAAATGTATCAAAATCCCATCCTTAGTTAGGTTAGGATGAGCTATGACTAAACATTTATTTATTTAATATTAATTAACGCCAGACGGAAATAATTACTAAGTTTGGCATAAAACTATCAAGTTACATAATTATGATGTGAATGGATGGGTCAATGCACAAATTTATCCTCCTGGACATTTTTAAATATAAATAATTTTAAATAAGATAATATAAATTTTTTTTTGAATAGCTCACAATAGCCAATTTGTAAACCAGGATTCTAGAAAAATTTAATTTTTAAAACATTTACGTAAGTCATTAAGTTTATTTTTCGCAAGTTTTTTGAATCTCGTTATATTTATTAAGTCAAATTAATCCAGCTATATAAAACATTACAAATTCAAAAAATATAAACTATGAAAAAATATTTTATTAGCATTTTTAAATAGGTTCTTATTGAAATCAAAGCTATTACAATTGAAATCACTTAATTTACTTAAAAAAATTAATAAAAAAAATCAAAAATGTCATGTTTTAAGATGCATAGTGGGCGTACGATTCAATTACATGCATCGAAAAATAAAATAAAATAATATTTATAAGAACTAATTTTATTTAATTTATCTCGTCTTCCTGTTACACCCGGTACAGTAAATTATTATAAATTCTTATTATTTTCATAGGTACAGATATTTAATAAGTTTAACCCATCTTGGAATTTTCATAAAGAGTTGCAGACTCGAAGTGTACAGCTGTTTTATTTATCGAATTTTAAGTATATTTCAAAGAATTTGGCGAGCAGATATTAAACAATAATAATATTTAATAATTAAATCATACTATACCTAATATTACAACGATGTTATAATTTTTAACAGTTTTAACTGAAGTCTAAAGCATATTTCTTTTAACTACCTATGACCTATCGTACCTTAAACATTTTTAAAAAAGTGGCAATAATTGAATATAATATTCTATCTAACCGAGTTATTATAGCGTTTTCACTCTTCTGTTTCTTCAAATTAATTATCATTGTATCTTGAACATTCAATTATTTAACAGAATTCGTAGGAAACGAACGTAATATTATTAACAGTGACTCTTAATATTGTTATATGCAGTTCGATTACCGTAAGTTCACGAAATGCCTTTAATTTTTATATATAAGATTATTGTACTTCTTAAATAAGTGTATTTTTAATATCACGAGACTAAAGGTACCTACTATTTACTAATACTGGGAATTTAAATTATGTGTTTATGAACTTTTTATTTTTATAGTAGTCGAGTATCTTTTTGGTGTTTTATTAAGTCACGTCTATTCTATAAGTTGATAAATAATTTTACATTCGTATACAGTATGTAACAGAATGACCTAAAAATAAGAATAAAAATTGGTACTGTATTAAACATATGACGAAAATTATAAAAATATATGAATAGTAAATAATTTAAGAATAATACCTGTCGGGTAAAAAGAATAATGATATAAAAATTTTTTTAAAAATAAACTACTTGACCCAAACAAAAGCTATTACCATTAAAATTGGTCTAAAAATTGTACTTACAAATTGATAAAAGTGAATTTTTCCAAAAAAAAAATTAAATTAAATTTTAAGTTTAACATTTTCATTATTAAAAAACAAAAATAAAAATAAATTTTATTCTGTACTTTTATCGCCAGCTTTTATAAATCATATATAACATATAAAAAGAAACGTTTAAATATTTATTAGAACAAAAGTTATTTCATTTGTCAGGTCTTTCTGTTACAATTTGTAATTTTGTATATTTTAATATTTTGACATAGGTATTGATGTAAAAATATTCGTTTTCAAATTTTAATCAAAATTGTTCATTTAATTCGTCATTTTTTGTGACGATGACTGATGAGGGATGAACACAAAAATAGTTGTCTCTTATATTATTATAACGCGAATATATCACTCTCACTGACGTTCTGGTCATAAAATAAATAATGATTCAATTATAATTTTTCAGTTCAACGATTAAAGCTAATCGGATAGTCGAATTTCACTTTTTACCTCAATTCAATTTGTAATCGAATTGTACTTGTGTTAAAAAAAAAAGGCTATGGTCGAACTACACTAAGGTTCAAAAAAAGGTTTTCAATAAAAATGTTCCTGTAATAAATTTAATTCAAATATTTTAAAAACATGAACTTCGCCCTGCTTGCTTAAAATGTAATCATTGGCATACTAATTAATATTTTTTTATACTTTTTAATTTATATATGTATGTATACTCAATGACGTGTGTATATTATAATTAATTATATTTTGAAGAAATTATTATTTGTAAAAATTATAAGAAAATGAATTATGACATAATATTACAAAACATAAAATTTTAGACACGTATAAATACATGTTCAAAATAATTTGTGAAAAGTGCAATAAATTAGGTTTACAATTTATGTCAAACGTATAACACTCGTTAAAACATCTTTTTTGAATCCGAATGCAGTTTAACCATTATCTGCTTTTTACCCAAGTCCTGCAGTTTGACCATAATCTTTTTTTAAGTCATGTGCAATTCGACTAAAATAAGTGCAGTTATCGATCTTACCCAGTGAAATAATAACATATTATAATATAGAAATCCAAAATTGTGCTTATAAAATTTTCATTTTTATAGTAGTCGTGTAGTACCTCTTTGGTATTTTGTTTACAAAGCCACAGCCATGTTCTATAATAAGTCGATAAATAATTTTACATTTGTACATGCATTCAACATATTATATTATGATAGCAAATTATAATTACTATATTATACAGTTTGAATATTGTGAATTCATAACTGTTTGATTTAACTATTTTATAATTCTATTATAGACTTGAACGCGTGTATTTATAATATACCTTATAATTTATATACCTATAACTAATATAATATATAGATCCAAATTATGTGTTTATGAACTTTTCATTTTTATAGTAATCGATACTTAGTCGGTATTATATTTCCAAGGTATAAGTCGATAAATAATTTTACATTCGTATATTATATTAATATTATGACGATATGACGCACGATGTAAAAAAATATATGTTTTACAATAATTATTTTAATCAATATTTTTCTGGTCATACGTCGGTTTCTGCGACCTGGGATTAAATTCGAAAATCGCTGTCTCTTCTATTATTATTACATACTTTCGTATATCACTCTCACATGAAGTTCCGGACGTTAAATAAATAATAATTATCAAATTATATTGTTCAACGGTTTAGCGTTAGCGCATTAATAATACAATATGGAGTGTCATCGTGTGTTCACATAATGTTCAATAATATATTATACTGTACACGACCATCTACGGCTTACCATATCTTATATAATTATATCGGCTCTTGGCCTCTATATATGTAAATATATAATATAATATAACATTATACTATTGCGGCCGGATGACATGACAAATTGATTAATTTAATGCGGTTTACAAATAGATTTAATGCACCAATGGTGATCCACTGAATCGTGTTTAAGGGACCGTGTTAGCTCCGCACTATTGATTGATTGATTGAAATAGCTTAGTGCGGTTGCAGTCTTGTAAATAAAACTCTCAGAAAACTGTTGGTAAAAACGATCATTCAAATCGAGCAGTTTATTTTTTTTAAATTATTTTATTCGGAGTAAATTAATTCGAAACGTAATAACTTTTTTTCAAAATATTCTTTTTGGCAATGTTCAGACACATGTAAATCTTAAATTATTTATTAATTTATTATCGAATTTATCAATTTAATGCGGTTCACTAAAATGTAATGCACCTGCAGTCGAAGGACACCATAATTCGTGTTTAAGCTCACAGTTAAAACCGTACTTTTGATTGATTGAATGAAATGTTTAGTGATTGCTGCAGTGAATAATGCAATTGCGAGCATTAATGCGTAATAATAGAAATCAATAATTCGACTTTTAAAAATAATTTGTATATCACGCTTCACTGCAGCATCAGTTATATCTCTATAAAATATAAATATTTATTCATTACACGAAAATTTTAACATTTTGAGTATTGCTTATGCTTGGACAAGCAAAAAAAACATTTAAAATCATAATAAATGTTATGAAGCATTGTAATGAGGTTTTTTTAACGAGGAAATAAAATATTTTTAAGAGCATATTACTAAAGCATAATAATAGATCATGGTAAACATTTAAGACATACATGAATGTATTTTTAAGATTTTTGAAAGCATGTTCCCTAGCCCCAGTAATTAATATTGATGATAAATGATTGTACATTAACAATTTTCAAAAATAAAACTTTTAAAAATGTTTTACATAAAAATTATGGCATGTGTATAAATAACAAATACTAGCTGTATTACCCGACTTTTTTGTATGGTTTTCAATTTCTCTTCAGTTGAATATATAATATAAATACAACTACAATGATCAATTTTATGAATTTCCACTTCTTAATTAATTCTGGACATATTTATTTATAGAAACACAAAAAAACTGGGTATCGATTTAATACGAGTGCTTAAAATCCGACGCAGGTAAATTTATGCTAACTGTTTGTTTTTATAATTTATATATTTCTAAAATGGTTTATATAATATTTAATACTTTCAAAGCTGTTGGTCATTTTTTTTAACTAGTTAGTTAAAGTTAAGTTAGGCACTTTAACATAAAATCGAACTAAATTAAAACGTAAGTTAGTTCCTGGCATTTCACAAATGTCTAGCTTGGTTGGATAAAAATTAGTTGGTGAAAATAATAGCTTAATAGTTAGAAGTTATTTTTTTCTCATAGCTAAAAATATAAATTCAACAACCCGTTTGTTCAAAGGTAAAGTATTCCAAATTGTATCACTTTAAAAGTGACTTTCTAACTATAGTTAGTGCCAACAGTTCTGCATATTTCTACTGTAATAATCATAATAGAAATATTATTATAATCTGTAACCATATTATAATAGTGGCATCCACTTGAATAAACAAACAAATATTTGATTTTCTCAAACCACATAAACTTATTGTGGAGGTCGAAAAAATAAGCCACAAACACACCTCCGAGTCGCAATATATAGAATCTATATATTGGTATAATTCTTATTGAAGTCGGTTCAGTAGTTTTTGATCTGCAGATATTATATTATAATATAGTCTGTGAGTTATAATAATATACGACGGACGTAGGCCCGACTTAGAAGTTTTTTTTTCCTCTGCGTTTAGGTATTTATATTATTTATTTGCTATAGTTTTATTTCTCTCGTGACATATTTTCCAAAACGAGTGCCAGCAGTGAAATAGGCTGTTCGCTCGTTGGAGCTCGTACACAACATAATAATATATATAATATAATATAATAACATTTATTTTCGAACGCGCGCACAGAGAGTATAGTATAATTAATTCTGTTAATTTTTTTTTATTATTCTTATTTTTATTCATTTCGAGTGTTGAACTTTCTCGTGTGCCCGGCGTTACGCACAATCGCTGCGAATTGTGAAAATCCACACGCGTGAATGAGTATTTCTCTATTTGACGATGTGATATCGCATGTACATCCATCATGCATACATACATACATACATACATACATATACATAATGTACATATTATATACATAACAATATGTACAGGGTGTGACTCCAAAATAAGACCGGACAAACGAAAAATAAAAAAATTACACTAGTCAAACGCGAAAAAACCATAACAGATGTAAATATATAACAAATGTTTTAAGATTTATTTACCAACTGATGTTTCGATAATTAGATTATTCAAAAACAAAAAAATAAAAACCATTTAAAAAAAAACCACAACATAGAGATTTGAATAAACGTTTTTGCCATCATCTTCCTTTTTCTAAAAATTAGATTAACAAATTGATTATTCTGAATTTTTCCAAAAAAAAATATTCATTTAAATTTGAAATAGTCAACGGTAAAAATTGGGTTCTTACTCAAACGTCTATAAATAATATTATATAAAGAAAAAAAAATGTTTAAATAATAACAATATATAGTCGAGTCTCCTTAACTCGAATGTCAAGGGAGATACAATTAATTAATTCGACTTGTGTATCTTTCTAGTTACATAACTCAAATTAATTGAAATAATTTCCTAGGGACAACAAAAAAATTCGAGTTATCGAGGTTTTCGAGTTATCGACACGCTCGACTGTATATCACGTGGACGAGAACAGGTCGTTCTGTTACACCTTGTATTCTACCTTTCGGCATCTTTGTCGCCGTCGTCTTTTTCTTCTAGCCGGCAGGCTTTTCGACGTCACGTGAAATAATTAACTTCACAATAACGTATTTATAATAATAATAATAATAACGATAGTGTTACACGTTATTGATTACCCACAACTCTATAATGGGCATTATCTGTTTTGTACGAAAAGGTTTCTAAATCTCCCGAGTCCCCGGAACAATCGATCGAACGGTACGGGACGTCAAATCGACGGGGAGACCCTATAATACGATAATAACCGATTATGGCACGCGTCGACCATTATTCGCGATGTTTTGTTGTCGTCCTCGGCGGCCATTGTCTCGGCCCCGTGAAAACGCACGCGGATGTGCAGACCCGAAGCGTCCCGCACAAGTCTCCGCGGCGCCGCCGATACTTAAAACAGTCGCTTATTTGCTGACGGCCGACAGTATAGTAGCGCAGTTATTCGGCGGATTTCGCGTGACTGCGTAGGAACCACCGCGGACTCGAGTATACCTAGGTACGAATCGTAGCTGGTACCTATATCGCAATAATATTATCCCACGAATGGCGCGATAATAAACCGTAACGACTTCAGCTGCGCCGTAGAAAATATCGTAACATCGATCGTTGCTCCATTGCACCTGTTGTCTTTTTCATTGTAATAATCGTTTGTTTAAATCGACACGCGCGCACGTTCGCCGACCAAACCTTTCGTCGCGACCGGAAAACTCCAATAACGCGATCATAACATATATTATATTATATTATAGTACCTGCCCTATACGGTTATAAGATGAACGACAAGTACGTCTGCTGGTTTGTCTGGACCGTGGCATTTTCCATCTCGCCGAACGTTTTCGTTCATTCCGGTACGTAATATTATTATAACGACTCAATAGCAATAATGTATACCTACCGTTAAGATAACATTATATTATATAGGGCTGTGAATTTGCAGAAGAAATATGTATTGTTTTTAGCTTACTGTAAAACATGGCTTCCTTAACGCATGAACTTTGAATTATTGGTCCTATACTTATGAATTTAATTTTGAAACTCTTGCTTTGCAATTTTTCTCATTTTTATCTATCAGGTCTTTTCTGTCCATTTCATATCATTTTTTCAACACTTTTTTCGATATTACTCCGCACTAAAAACTTTCACTCATTTTATGAATTTTTGTTTTCATTTTTGTTTCCATTTTCGTAAGTAAATAGATATTTTACTTATGTGGCATGTCGTATAGTTAATTAATAAAACATCTTTAATTTACAGCAATATATATAGCTATACATAATATTTGTTTAAGTGAGCATGCTTGATTTACATATTATGAGTGTATATTATATTATATTGTCATATTATGATGCCTTACAACAATCATATGGACTATAATTTTATATTATCGAACTGTCACTTCCGCACAACCTTTATATTATAGGCTTAGAGGTGACCAACTACATTTTCATTTTTACCATGTACCAACCTATATCATACCTATTCCAATGCGTCTATTATACGACTATACGTCTATACACTAAAATACGGTGTCTGGACTAATAGTGGTATAGACTATACTCTGCAGACTACCTAAATAAAAGCCAATACACGACTGTAAAAACATTAAAAACAAGGGGTCACTCGATTTTATGAACGGTAAAAAACATCTCGGAAAAATGTACCTGGTAAATTTACTGAGATCACATCTCTTATTATTTATTATTATACATTGTTGTCATATATGGCATTTTATCAATCATCCATCAGAAGTTAGAACCGTACAAAAACAAATGAATGATATTGGTTATTACCGCGTATAATAATTAGTATAGGTATAACGTATAATATCGGTATCGTTCGTGACTGATTGTTGCAGTTTTCTTTTTTTTTTTTTTATGTAATAATCGTGTTTTTGCCATCACAGAGTAATATTTTAGTTTTCCAAGATACCTTATGTTATCATTAGAGGTAGGATTTATATTCTCTTAAAATCCTTAAAATATGATGTTTTTATGTCACATAAAATAGGCAATATATTCTCTTAATATTCTTTTAAAATACCAGATATATGATGTTTTATGTCTTTAAATATGCAAAATATTCTTTTAAAATAAAAAAAAAAAGTTTAAATTTATTTTTTATTAATTTGGTTTTAAATATATTTAATTTAATTAATTTTACAATAACAATTAATAACTATATATTGTTCCATGATATATATTCCGAGACGCGACGGACGAATAGTAGACGACGAGAATAGTCGTGACAGCTGCTAACGAAATAACCGATGTGCTATCGCAATCGATAAGGAATACAATATGGAGATTAATTTTTATTAAAACCCAGAAATAAATCATTTAGTGAACATTGTATTTATCAAAGTGCTGATATACGTGAAATATGTTCATTATATGCCGATGTTAGAAAAATATTCTCAAATATTCTCTAACGTGTTAAATATTCTCTAACCCCTAAAATATGCTTTTTTATGCAAAATAAATTTTTCCCTGTGAATTCTGTGTTTCATGAATCGTAAAGATTTCTCACTCCCATTTAACTGCATAGACTAGAAACAAATATGTAAAATCATAAAAATCCGACCTCTAGTTATCACGTTCAATTTTAAAAAAATGTAAGTCTTTCCCTGGCGAGCTTGTGAAGCAGTCTGTAATACTTAGGTACATAAAATATAAAAATGTAGAAAAAAGGGTAGCGTAAAAAGGTGTTTTCGTCAAGTTTGTGAATTTTTGTAGGTATATAATGTAAGAGATTTTCCAAATAATTGTCCTTGGCTTTTCAAAGGGTTGAAACCGATTAGTTTTGCGCTTATAAAATCACAATATATAACATATTCATTGCGAATGCACATCATTGACTTAAAATCATTAATGAGCAAATGGTATACAACCTATGGTTTTCTTATTTACAAAAACCCAACCTACTACCTACATCGTCGCAATAAAATATATTCGAACCGTCGTGTGCGCATCAAATCACAGTAAAGTACAATAATTATAATTATTAAGCCGTGGACTTTGTGTAAGGTACACGCACGACACGATCATTTGCATATTGTTATATGTTCGTGTAATTGTGTGCACAGAACAATGTGTTCTTATAAATAATAATTCATATCATATCATAATATTATAATTGTATCAATTAGCATTCGTTTGTACATTGTATCATAAGGTGTTTCTAAGTGAGACTTTGCCTTTCATGCTCCTTTCATCTTACATGTTCATTATTATTTTTAATTACCTATTTATTGTAAGTACACTATATTATGACTGTTCGGAATGTAATTGTTTTCAAAAATAAAGATATATTTTTTTGGAAAAAAGGTCTGGCGGAGCTTAAAATTACCTAATTTAATTTAGTAATATTGAGTCGTCCGTATTAGATAATTTTTGATAATATTTTTTTTTTACATTATAACTAATTGAATTTCACAATGAAATAAAATGTCTCACGATTTTATATGTTTTTAGTTTTTCGAATGACAGCATACATTTTATATAGATTTAATATTCCGAAACAGAATATTTTTCTGAACATTTCGATACTTTGAAAACTAAATACTGTAGAAATGTATAACAGTCGTATAGAGTAGTTCTATAACCATACTAGATTAGATATAAATTGTTAAATTTGAAAATAAATGATCAAAATCATTGTACTCGGAAAACGTTTCTGAGCTCAGGAAACGGGAGGATCATTATTTATTTCCAATAAAAGTGTATGTTGTATTCACTCAGAATTTAAAAAAAATCGAACTCAGAATGAGTGGTTGGTAAATAAATTAGTGTTGATAGGTTTATTTTATAGGTAGTTTGGATGAGTGAAATAGTCGACCATCATCTCGACTTAAAATACTTAAAACTAATTGACCATTTGTTCGAAATTCAAATCTTTTACATCGAAATTATAACAATACTATAACATTTTACTTAGGTACCATTGTACCAGTATGAAAAGAAAATGTGTGCTGTCATTTGAAAAAGTATCAAACTTAAAAAATTATAACGATAATCAAATAACAGTTTAACTGATATTAATTTCAAAATCTAACAAATTATCTATGTAAGTGCTAATTTTCCATTTCACGAACTATATATTATATGGTATAGGTATATGCATGATAACAGATCAATATATTATAATATGATATTATTGCAGTTATAAATGTTACGGGCAATGTGAACTGCCATTTATATTATTGTTTATTTCTATTATAAATTATAATTTTATTATTACTTATATGAAGATATTATAAATATATTAATAATAATAAATTTAAAAAAATTAAAAAAATTAACTAATATCATTATGGTATTTTTTTAATAAATTCAATTCAATTACATTTTATAATAAACTATGACTATTTTTGTTATTTATCGTACTGCCTATTTATACCAATATTTTATATCAGTATATTATATATCATCTATCGAATTATTATATTATACGATAAATTAATTTACTTTAAAATTTACTAATTTTCTTCTAATTTTTCTAATAGTAGGCAACGAAGTATATACTAGTGTCGTACAGTCGTGTAAAGTACAATAACTTGACTGGTTAGTGGTTAGTCGAAATATCAATTATTGTTCATATTATATTGTTGACTGATTTTATCAAGAGAGCTATTAATTTTATCATTCCGATATGGACATATCACATATCAATATGGGAAAACTATGATTCTTAAGTAGGCAGTACGACAGATAACAAAAATAGTCATAGTTTATCATAAAATGTCATTGAATTTAATTTACTAGAAAAATACCATAATGATGTAAAATTAGTTAATTTTTTTGATTTTTTTATATTTATTCTTATTAATATATTCATAATATTATGTAAGTAATAACAAAAATATAATTTATAACAAAAATAAACAATAATATAAAATGCTAAAAAAAAAAAAAATCGCGGTTCACATTGCCCGTAACATAAACATGGTTTGTGTCCATTTTAAGTAATTCTATTCTCGATTCAAACTTCAAAATATATTAGTTCCTAAAAAAAAAATTAACTAATAAATAATTTTACGTTATTTGATATAATAATATTATGTTACAATATATACCTAGATATACGGCTATTATACGAAAGTATAATATAGTAAATTAACAGTATTAAAGTATTATTGCAAAAAATAAAAATAGGTATTTTAGACTTAATAGTATATTGTTACCTGTATATAAAAGTTAAAAATAATTATAAACATATAGTATTATTGTAATAGTAAAACCAATTTTGGTCGTTTATGCACATAATATTATCGAGTTGAAAACATTACCATCGCTACTCGTTTGTATCTATGTAAAATTGAAATTTTCTAATGTTAAATTAGTTGTTAATTAGTTTTTTTTGCTTAAGAAGCATGTTATAAATAAATCAAATACTTAAATAACTTTTACATTTTACCTATTAGTTATGTAATGATTTTATTTGTGAACAAATATCACGCAATATATTCTATATAATAATATATTAATAGTTAATTTATGATTAGTTTTGTACCTAATAAGGTAGAGCGAGGGTATAAAATGTTGACGAATTTTGTGAAAATTATAAAAAATTTGCAAGTTATTTTGTAACTAAAAATGATTACATTTTTAATTTTTATACCTATAAGGTTTGAAATTGTATAACAAGTTTCTTCATCAGAAGTATAAGTTGCCATTACAACAATTATTAAAAAAAAAAAAAAAATGCGTCATAATATTAGTTTTAAAAGTTTTTGAAATTAAAACTTTGACGAAACTCGTCAAAACGGTTAATACAGGCTGACGAACGTCTTCTTTCATAATAGGTTCTTATCATACACAATTAATATTTATACCATTGAACTCAAATCAAACACGTCCATTACGGTGATCTATTCGATAACGATTTGCACTTGATATCTACTAAACAGTACGTCGTGTTTATGAATGACTTAAAAAAAATATCATAATATCAATAATATTACTCACAAATAATTTTTCCATACGAAGCAAAAGTACATAAGGCGACGGCAACTACAGCCCCTGTCGAGCAATCGCGATAGGTGTCGTCGTGGCTAACGACGGGTCATTTAATTCTTAATTTTTTTTAGTTTTGATCGTATTTTATTGTATTTCAGTTTGTTTTAAAACTTTTAATCAATATCAGTGTTGCGTGTTTTCCTTGTTTACTTTTACTCTTTGTTATAGTATACCTAATCTCAAGTGTGCAGCTTATACAGAGGCTTTTGTGGCGAGAAAACACTTTTAAGGTAGCAATAACGCTGTTATTCTTACTATATCTCTTCCAGTACCTACTCGTTATCGTGGTCAGTTGTTCGAGAGTAAAGACACCTTATAGAGTCGTAGAGTGTAAGTCGTGTTGGACCTTGTTGAATTAACCATTTGTGCAGTACTCGTTATCGTGGTCACCAAAAGGCAAAAGGAGAATCGAATAAGGTTTTACAGTAGTTGTCGATATTTACTCGTTTGACGGTTTGGCAATCAGAAACTGAAATATTATATCTGTTATTAAGCCTTGTCGTAGACGACAAAAAACCAAGCGGTTACCCACTATTGTCGTCTTATTATTTTATACCATGGCAGTAAGTTTTTCATGATTTTTCGTTTTTAAATGGTAATCAACTTATTTTCAATAACAAATTCTGTTTTTATATAGTTCGATGGAAATGTCGATGTATAAATTATATTGGATATTGAGTATTAACTCAATCTATTGAGATTTTGATAAAATAAAAAAAAAATCGTGAAAATTTGCTAACTATTTTGTTGGTAATAAGAATAAGTTTTAATTACAAGAATTAAAAAAAAATTGCGGAAATACATATTATATTTACACAATACATACCTATATACCTATCATTATTACTTATTAGTCTTTAGAGGGTTGAATTTAAAATTTTGACGAAATTAGTCAAAACTGCTAGTTATTTCGTAGACATAATAACTATACAGGTTGACGAACGTTTTTGTTCAAAATCGTTTTTTTATCGAATACAATGATTGATCATTGAATTCAAATTTAACACATATCCATTATAGATACCTACACATGAACTATTCAATGACGAAGTGCACTTGACATCTACTGTTATAATTTAGTATAGTGGTTACTTGTCCTCAAATCATTTTTGTTATCAAGTCAGTAAGTGTTTTAAGATTTTTCGTTTTTAAATGACAGTAAAAAAAAAAAAAAAATTCTGTTTCAATATATTTTTATGGAAATGTCGATGTATAAATAGTATATTGGATACATTGAATCAATACATTTTTTCTTCTCAACATATTTTATTATTTTAAACTCTGCCTATTAGTTTTAACTTTTAAAGTTCAGTCGAACGGAGTGATTATGTTTATAGTAAAATTTTGCGGAACTAGACGTCCCCACAAGTACTAAACCTAATAGATATTTTTTTAATGTCACTATAAACGCCTAGAGTGCGGGTTTATATGCACTAAAAACTATAAAAATATGCCATATGATATGGAGTAAAAATCGAGAAAAAATGTTAATTCGGTATAATATAATGGTAAAAACTGAAGGGCTGAAAGTTGGAAAACGGTTTTTTAATGTAAGCAGTCAATCAAATTACTGTTTATATTTTATCAGATTCAGCAAAAATGTGGCCGATGGAAGGATTGGGGGGGGGGGGGTAGTGCCCTTTGTCGCCTTCACCCCATCTCGTCTAAACACCTCCCCTCCGCCGCGGTAACTACGCCAATGAATGCTATAACACTATATTATATACGCAGGTAATATTATAATGTAATAATTATTTTGGCCAGGCGTGTACGTTTTCCCTGAATCTTTATGGGGGCAAACAAAAAGAAATAACAAATATAAACAAATATATTGCATTATAATAAAATGCTACCAACACACTCGGGTTCCATTGTGTTTTATTTCGCACTCGGTATACACGCGACCGATATCAGACGTATATATATATATATATATACACACATAATATAATAATATGGTATATTATTATTATATTATAATATTATGATTGTATTGTGCGGCGATATTATATATTGTTATATATAGTTGTAACGACCGTCGGCGCTGTGTGTTTGCACTTCTGCTGCTGCGGAGACCTTATACAATAATATTTTGTCGACGTTCTTTTTTTTCTTTTGTCCTTTTCGGGAGATCAAACGGAGCGAGTGAAAAAAAAAAAAGAAAAAGAAAAAAACATTTCAATTGATCGCTTTTACAGAGCTTTGAATTTTTAGTACATCGTGTGTAACATTGCCGTCGCCGCCGTAGTGGATGCAACTAGGTCCGTATTAAAAAAAAATTAAAAAAAATTCTTTAAACAAACGCACACACACACACACACACACCGGCGCGCGCACTCCCGCCGCCGCCGCACAATATCGTCTTTCACACTGGCGTGCGTTTCCATTCGGTTATTTTCGAATACGTTCTAAAATAATATCAGTAAACTGCGTGTGAGCGTGTGTGTGCGTTCGTATATATACACACGAAATGGGGTAAAAATAATATCCGAGCTTGTGTATGTGTGTGTGTGTGTGTGTGTGCGGATGTTGACTAATATTTAGGTCCTCGTGCGAGCGATATTATTCAGACGATATCCGATGATGTTGTCTCGTTATCGCGTCAATTATATTATTATGATTGACGGTGGAGCATACCAATAGGTACTATAATAATGTGTATAGTTAGAAAGTCAAAGTCGATAATTAGTTAGTTGCTTTTAAAGCAACAAGTTGCATGTCTTTTAAAATTCATAACAACCATCGGACTCGACGAGTTGAATCGAATGCGTTGTTAAACTAAAAAGTATAACTATGGTGTTACTTATATATAGGTATTGAAGTTATAGATGGTTTGTTTTTACCGCAAAATCCCAATGTTGTGTAATATACTTATCAAAACTGCTGAGTACCGACTGGATGATAATTATTATTAATAATTAATATTTTGTATTTTGTGACAATTTTGTGATACGTTTATTGTAAGGCCAAGCAGTTAGTACCTACCTACCTAATTCTTAACATGATGTAATCACAATGATTTACATATTTTGAGCAAACGGGTTATTAAATGTAAATTTTAAACTATAAAAAACCATAACTTCTAACTAAAGCCACTAGTTTCACCAATTAACTTCAACCCAGGTTGGACGATTGGATAATTGTATAGACCGGCTTAATCAGTTTTTATGTTAAAGTAATCGAATTTTAACTGGTTGAAAACATCATGACCAACTCGCCCAGCTTTAAATTTACAGTATGATAAAAAATAATAAACACCTACAACAGTAAACAATTTATCGTTGTACACAAATTAATAATAATAATATTATAATTATACCAAACTGTACCTCAATAACCGCTGTATGGGTACTGCGCGAGTAGTGTGCGCGTGTGTGTACGTTATAATAATAATATTGTAAATTGTTTTTTTTTTTTTTCAGCCAACGAACCGGGCGAATACGAGTACACAGATCTATGTTTTCGAGACGACCCAAAAATAGACGTTTGCATCCGCGAAAGAATTAACGACGTGGTCGAGCAATTCCATAAAGGTACATAATATTATATTAATATGCTGTGCCGTGGCAGCCCCTCTAGCACACCATATTAAATTATTAATATTATAATAATATTATTGTTGTCATTGTAAGTATGGTAATTGGAATTGTTATTATTGAAACAATACCTGAAACACGATCGATTATTTTCAACCCACATACCTACCTACAGATAATATGTTAAAATACTACGGGAGTTTTTCTTGTTGTTGTATACTACCGTATTATACCACTGTTGTACCACTATGTTATACCGCATAGAACTGTGCATTACCTTAAATTATCGGAAATAGAACACATACTTCAAAACTATTGCATATTACTTTTTTAGGTATGACCAATTTTAATAATGTCAGAAAACATTTGAAAATCCACAATATAACACAATATTATTATATTATTAATATTTAAAGTCATGTTATCTACTCTGGTATGCCTAGTTAGTAGAGATAATTTAAATTTAATATAATAATGTATACCTAGTTACAATCCATAGTAAATTATATTCTTAAATATCAAATTATTTTTCTAATATAATATTAACTAATATTTTAATTTATTTTGTACCATGTGTATAGTACAAACTTCCATCTCTATACCTTATACCTATGTACTTATACCTATAAATTATAATAATAATATTATTATATGGGTCACGACGCGGCTGCGGCTTTTTCAAAAAGTTTTGATTTTATGGTGTCCAGTATGACCCCGGAGATGGATATAAATATATAATATCAGTATAAGTATAATATTATTAAGCGTTTTTTTTAGAACACTGACATTTCCATAATAACACATTCCAACGAAACGGAACGTTTCGCTCCGGCACAGCATTTGTGTATCTATGTAAATAAATAAATAAATAACCAAGTATATACCTACGCATCGCTGTCCCGATCATTTATATTTCTTTGGATTCGAATTCCAACCATTCGTCCAATCATCATTTAACAATATTAATAACAACATGCATACGTATTATATATATATATAAAAAAAAATTAGACCAAACGATTTTTGGCGCAATGTACAGCTGTTGATATAATAGCCCGTACACTGATACTCGCGTACGTCTTTTTTTAGATCGCCATATTTTTTTTTTATTTTTTTTTTTTAACAGCAAATGAAAAATAAAAAGAAACGCGCGTTTAATGGGTTACCAAATTAAATTGTCGTCTTCTAGCGAACCTCTATCGTCGTGAACATAATATAATATCGATCGGCGGTTCTAATATACTATAATAATATAGTCATATCGTGGACCGATTGATCAATACAGATTTCGAAAACCGTTCAACTGAGTTTATTTTTATTTAATACATATAATATACAATACATATATTATGCATCACTGCACATGCGGACGATTATAGTAGGCATGTATAGACTTAGCGTAGACCGCCATTGACCATATTTATAAATAAAAAACGGAACCGATGAATTTGGCTCAATTGAGAATAGTCACTCCGTGCTCGTTACAGCTGTTGTTTATTATTATACTATTATAGTTATTAATTTTGGTTTCAATAACAGCTCGACACAAGACAGTGAAAATATTGGTTTTTTTTTTTTTAATTTCACGCAGGATTTTTCTCTTATCCACGTATTGTTATCGTCTATAAGAATAATAGTATGAAGGTATAACGGGATTATTAGACATAATAACATATTATAAAACTGTTCTAAAACTGTCCCATTGGAAGTTTGTTGGGACAAGCGGGGACGTGCGATGCTCAAAAAAAGCGACAATCCCGTTCTGAACGGGACGTATATAGTCATCCTAGATCACGGTGATTACAGTAAGACTTCCCCTAACGGACACCTCTAAATAGCGGACATTTTTTTGGGATCAATCTACACATCATCTACGAACTTAACCCTCTGGATATCGAACGAAATTTCAGCAACATAGGTGTTCGTCATTTAGAGGTTTCACTGTAGGTGTAGAAAATATTATTACTTATAATTTATAACGATACCAATATTTATTATTCATAATAAATATTAAATGGTACCTATTATGCTAAAAATTATTGTGGAAATTCGAAAAATGAGCAGAACCCGAGTCGAGGGGGAAATCGGAATATCTGACTCAGGGGTATAGAAACATAGATTGTAAAGAAAATAATTAAAAATGTAATGAACATGAGGAAATTGAAAAAAATGAATTATATTTTAATATCTTTCGTAAGGAAATGGTATAAAACGAAAAAATGAAATATTTAACTAACCATAAACGATGATAATAATTACATAAATTAAAAGGAAACTGAAAACACACTTGTAGGTACAAAGTAATTTAAAATTGCCAAATAAACTTAATTTCATATAATATAGTGTGTCTACCATGAAATATATCCATGGGAACTTTTCGTATTTAATTTGGGGGCTGTTATAATTTAGACCAAACTGACCCGCAGGGTGCTATTTCGCATGAGGCTATTTCATCACTCATGTTATTATAGCTAGTTGCAAAGTAAAAACTTGTCCAGGAATGACGCCGCTTTTAAGTAAACGAGAGTTTGTGGTAATTCACACCAAAATAAAGACATGTAATTTGTACCACCGCTGCAGGTAACCGAAAATAGTGTTTGTAATTTGCACCAAAATAATGGTATGACATTTGCACAATTGTAGGTGTAGTAAAAAATAGTTTGTAATTTGGTCCAAAATGTGTATTTATGTATTCGATTATTTCGTCGGTGGTCTGGAGGTTGACATCCACGGACTCGAATGACAGTAATAGTTTTTCGGAATTTTTAACTTTCTAACTCGCCTTGATTTACCTGGTAATCAAAGTTTAACCCTCGATCCGTCGTAATCGTTTCAATATACCTACGCAGCAATGCAGCATAACATTTATTAGTTTTTTGTCAAAAAAAAAAAATGCATTTATTATATTTACATTAATTATCAATTATTATACGAGTATTATTAGTTATTATTATTAGTACTATTAGTTATACGATTAGTAAAGTTTATATTTTCAATTTTTTAAAATATTAATATTTTATTGGAGTAAATTCATTTTATACGTTATAGCTTTTTTCAAAATATTTTTTTTGAGAATTTATATAATTATATTTCGCAAATTGTTTTTTTATCCATATAATTTTCATAACTTTTGTCATACGTTTAACTTGTATCGGTTTTTTTTTTTGTTAAGTCTCTCTGTTACACCCCTCTTATAGGAATTTGTATAGACCTCTAAATAACACATGATCCCTGAATACACGTGGGTGGTACAATATAATATTATACCGTGTGTAGTCACAGAAAAAGTTAAGTTGTTGCGCACGCGTAAAATACAAGAGTTAGAAAATTGTAAGTTATAAGGAATTAATGATCAAACAGACGAGTTTCATGTCATACAAACAGAATTCAAAAATATGTATATAGGTACTGCAGAGTAGTATGTACGAACTAAGTCATAGTGATACTTAGCTTATTTTTTGGATACAGACGGTATGTATGTATTAAAACTCACGAAATTAATTTTAAAACGCTTCCTCAGATGTTAATTTATTTTTGGTACCCGCTATGGTGTATAATATATTAATATAATATATATACTTTCCGAGAATAATAAAGTCCTTTTTGAAATTCCACTATATTACGTACCGATACTTCTTCGTTGTTACAACGATAAAGTATTTTAACGGCATTCAATAAGAACTTTTGTTCGACGAATTATCTAAAAATTGTTTTTAAGTGTAGGTTCTTTGCATAAAATAATATAATCATTTTTATGATAATTTGACGAAATTAATTTCGAATGCGCTACAGAAAAAACAAATATTAAATGTTCATTATAATACCTGTATTGTATACAAAAGCCAAAAACAAAGCACTGATTGACAAAACAAACTTAATCTGTGCGTGGGTACGATAATTCAGTTTTTAAGTGGGGTATGAGCATTTTTAATTTACGGTATTATACACGCAAAGCTTGCTAAAAAAAAACTGAAATACCGTAAAAAACCCATATTCAAAAACAGATAATATTCTTACCATCAAGGTTCATATAGGTCAGAGTGAATATCCAATGTTTTGAAAATGTTAACGTCAAATTCTTATAAAAATTTAATTTGACAGTAAAAACTATAATATTATCATTAAGTACATAAAATACACTTATTTTAATTGATATCAACGAAAAAGAATTATTTAAATGTTTGAAAATAATTAGTATTTGATTTTAAGTACAAATATTTTTTAATTTTTCAAAAGTATTTAAAATAACGTAATAACGTATTTGAGTACTTTAAAATACTGATTATTGTATAGATCAATGATACACACACACATTGTTTAAAATAAACAGATTTTGATATTAATTGTAAACGTTATTTAGTATAAAAATATAGAAAACTCGAGCGTGGCGATTGGCTTTAAATATTATATGACTTAATTTGTCTTTATGTTTATTGAATCAATAAAAGATTAGCACCTGCTGAACTTTAATGGAACTATGCCAATGTAACAATACAGCAAACAAAGCTTTCAACACTCGTTATAGACACAGCTGCTGTAAATTACAAAAAAGGGTGCCCATCAAAATCAGCGGGTACAACAAAAGTTTGTATTTAGAACCGAATAATAGGAATTAATTATGAACTCCGCTGATTGCGTCGCTTCGGCACTCGGCGTCTCCGTATTCGGTCTATTTACTTAATTTATATTATATTTACTTTAAAAATTAGACGATAATCAAAAACACGTTCATTAAAATGTTATTTCACAAAAGATGACAAAATTTTATTAAAAAAAACACGTCTCTTACACTGCATTTTTACTGTTATACGCTCACAAATCTTTCTGAAATGAAATTGCAATGAATTTTGATCGCTACGATTTCTTTGTTAAAAACAGAGTAGTTCGTTAATTTGTATTGTTGACCGAAGATTTACATTTCCATTTTTCCATTATGTATAAGTAAACACTCGATTTAATGAAAAAAAAAAAAAAAATGTTAAATTTATGCGTTTGTAGAACGTTACAGAATTTTAGAATATTATTTATAATTTACGAGAAGTCAAATACGAATCACTTTTGTTGAACGTGTTATCATTATTATCTATACACGGTTGCAGGGAACGACGAATTTGGCATGCGTGAATTTGACCCAATGCACTTGGACACTCCGTTACATTTCGAACACACTGCCCGTTTGATTGGTGGAAAAATCTCGGTTAAGAACATGATGACTGAAGGTTTGACAACAATTCAATTGGTATCGCTCAGGTAAGATATTTTTAGAAAATATTATATCGTTTATATTTTATTTTTATTTTCATAAATTGCCTATACGGAATAAGCCCCCAAAAAACACTAATATAGATACCTATTACAAAGTGTATTAGAATAATAACAATATAAATTATCACACGATATCGCGATTATCTAATTTATTACGAGGTCAAGGATAATCAAATTACAATTCCAATCGTGTATTGCATTGTGTTTTTTGAATTATAATAATTACTCAAAATATTTCTTTATTTTGGCCTCGATCGTGGAAATAAACTAACAAGGATGGAATTTTTATATTTTATTATCAGCTTAGGTATTTGAACAGTCCAAATTGCTGGGAAATATTTTCTCCCTCCGGGCGCCCCCGACACCTACATATATAGTGAAATAGCGTGAAGCTGTTATAAATTGATACAAACGGAGTAAATAAATATTAAGTTCGATTGAAAATGTGGGGTTGTGTGTGTGCAGGGTTTGCAGTGCGCATTAGGCGAATGATTGGAATTTGGAGAATCGTCAAGATGGTCGATTGAGAGTTGTATAACGAGTAGAAAAATGTAAAATGCATATATTTTTACAGTACCTGGTTACTATTTCTATCAGTGTTGTACAGGTAACGTCTTGTATTTTGCCTATATATTGGTATCTATTTTTTAATATTCGAATCGATGGTCGAAAAAGTCTGCACAGACTATACGCAATAGACATTTCCATAGTTTCTTATTAGAAATTAAACTCAGAAAACATAATCGAATTACACTCAAAGAATATAGTATATTTTTTCACCGCAAATGTATTTCGGTTTAAACTTTTGGAATGTGAATGTAGTTATATAGTTAATATACATCAATATGTAATATTATTTAATATACAAATAGTTATTGTATTTATGGTACAATAACTAATAATAATAATGTTGGTTAGGATGACGACCATCATAATTGATTAGAAATTTGTTTTGTCACAAAATTTAGTTATAATAACTGTGTACTAATCTACTGCGCGATACTTATTTAGGGGGGAGTGGGAGGTATGGTTTATGCTGTGTATTATATCTAATTATTTCACAGAAAAAATTCCCAGGCCTTGTAGAATTATCGGATTTTGATAACTATTTTTTTTGTCTGAAAGAATCAGAAATTCTACAGGCCGCACCACGAATTTTTTATTTTTAAAGGCATAGGTATTATCAAGTTTGAGATTAAAATATTGAAGAATGGTGTTCAATGCGGCCTGTAGAATATTACTCTCTTTATTAGCCAAAAAAAAAATTATCAAACATTACATTTGCACCGAGCGCCTTACATTTTAAGCAATTAAAATATTATAATAATATAATCCACTGATGAATAATTTATAGGATCCAAAAATATTATAAAGCAAGTCTTATAAGCATAATTTCATCCAAAAACTTTCGTAAAAATATATTAAAATGCATAGCATATTAATATGATAATATATTTTTAGCCTTTTCGGGGTGTTGTGAAAAATAAATAAATTATAAGTAGGTAACTATAGGTATATGGACATATGTCATTTACCGACAAACATAATCATTTAATAATTATAATTATTATAGTATTAATATTAGGTATATTCACTGCAAAATTAGTCGTGATTATGTTTGACGGTAAATGCCATATGCCCCTTACCTAGTTACCTACTTATTATTTATTTATTTTTCACTACACTCCGAAAAGGCTAAAAATATATTATCATATCAATAATAATATGTTATGCATTTTAGTATATTTTTCTGTAGTTTGTAGATGAAATTATGTTTATAAAACTTGTTTTATAATGTTTTTATTCCTATTTGATATTATAATTTATAATGTTATACCTATGCGATAATAATGATGTAAATCTAATTTTTAAGGTAAAAAGTTTATTGAAGTCAAGTAGTTTATTTTTTACAATTTTCTTAAGTTAGACTTAGTCGTTAAACTTCATACATTTTTTCAAAATATTGTTTTTGAGAATTTCATAAGTATTTTTTTCTTAAACTATTTAATATCCATACAATAATTATGGTAGTTTTTAGTAAAATTTTTTTTTAGTCTCTCAGTTAACCCCGTATACAAATGTAAAATTATTTATTAACTCATAACTGATGTGGCCTTATAAGAGACTCTCGAGACTTCTATAAAAATGAATAGTACATAAGTACATAATTTTGAACCTATTTTTCACGGCACACTGGTGTGTCTCAAGCATTATCTAGGTGTGCCGAGAGCTTTTGAATGTATTTTTTTTGAACAATTATTATATTTAACAAAAATATAATATAATAAAATATAATTTAATAAATATCAACATATACATATTATGCATAGGTACATATTATAATAAAGTACAATTTTGTTTATCTAATTTGATGTAAAAATATGAATAAATTATGAACTAAAAAAAAATGGCGTTTGACGAATAAAACGTTATTCTATGCTGAAAATATTGTGAAGAGCATAGTGTGCTGTGTTAAAAAAAAAAAAGGATGAAAACCACTGCTCTCTTTATTATATTAGTAAACTTATTGTATTAAAAGAGCTGGTAAGTGCAGCTGGGTGATGTATGTCAGCTGTTTTGGAAGTTTGTCCATCGTCCCTCCGGTCTTCGGACAGGATAGTGATATTATAGACAGGATATTATTACGGATTTAGATTTTAGTGCAACGATTGCATTCGATAAAAACGATTCTGAACGAAGTATCGTTGTATCTATAATGCATTTATAGTTTTACAAGGTTTTTTGAATTTTATTCGTTTTCATGGTGATAAACAAAGCGTGGACAATTAATATCAATTTTTAGCGGTTTTTTCTTTATTTTGGGTGTTTTTTCCAGCGGCAGTAAAATATTACGAATGAGAAAATCGAAAAATCACCTCTCTTAAGTACCAATTAGATTCACTTTTCTATCAGAAAAAATGCTGATCTCAAAAATCGGAACATTTTTACTATCCAAAGTTTTGCCAACAGACAGTAATAAAAAAAAAAAACAACACACATCTCAGTAAAATCAATACATTCTCTCGCTCCGCTCAGAATAATCTAAAATACAATTATATTTTAAGAAGCCTAACAAACTTATATAAAAGTTAAAGGTGGTTTGTGAATTTGCGGTATTCAAACTGTGTAACAATATTATAACTTGCTGAGATATTAATGTTAGTTTCCTACGAATTCTGTATTTTATTACGATATTCTGTTGAATAATCGAAGATTCGATCATATAATAATAAGAAACTTGAAGAAACAGAAAATTAGAAACGCTATATCAGTTATAATAGAATAAAGTATAGTGTTGGACGAGTACTCCGCTTTGGAAACATTTTCGAGTCGAGTTTGATTACTCCACTCGACTCGAATAAATTTATTTTGTACTCGTAATTACGAGTACTCGCTTGAATCGAGTACTCATCTTATAAAATCTAGTATTTTATCGCAAAATAAATGTTAAAACTATAAATAACTGAAAGAATACCAGGTGATATTTGGACAGCTTAAAATACTCAAGCAATTCCCACTACTCGACCCTTTTTTTAAAACTAGACTTTCATCGAATACTCGACATTTTTTGAGTACTCGAATTTTAAACTCGACTCGACTCGAAATTTAAAATCAATACTCGTCCAACACTAAAATAAAGTAGAGTAAATTAATTTGAAACATAATTAAAATTTTTTTCTTAAATATTATTTATCATCCATTTAATTTTTGTAATTTTTGTCCTACAGTTACTAGTACAATTTTTTTTTAATTGCCAGGTCTTTCTGTTACATTCTGTATAATAGGAAATTATGTAGGAATATATAGTTTTTTTACTTAATGAAAAAAATGTTTATCGTTATTTAATATTAATAATTGATGCGATTATAATTAGATGTTTGTTGATTAATTACCACCTAATTTAACGCAGCTTATCTATACTTATTTAAAAATTCTACAACTGTGAGGACGACCAATCAATCGGTTTATTAATATAATTTTTATGGCACATTGGTACATGTCATAGTGCCATATGTGGGTACTAACAACAACACAAAAGCGCACAAGTCATAATATAAAAGTGGTTAATTAATTGTGTACATGGGCACAAGTCGAGAACAATTTATTATAATAATATATTATAATGAATAAACCATTTGAGACATGTAATATTGTGTTGTTGTATTTAAATATCAGGTATTTGAATTACACGTGTATTTAAAAATCATTAATTTTTCGTTTTAAACTGCTTAATATCATTTTTTCTGTTTCCTGTAAAATGGACTTTTTGGACTTTATATAGTGTATTGATATATGGTGTATACATTTTTTTTACAAATATATTTATGAGAAAACAACGAATGTAAACTATAAAGCACATGAAACCCCGGGCAGATCAACTGCTAATACCTACCTATATATTAACACGAATAATATAATATTATTTGTACGAAATACGTTTGAATAATATGTCTTGATTACGTTTTATACAGATCAAAACTTCAAAACCCAAATAAAATGGAGGTCGGATTCACCGCGAACTTCAAAAACTTATTAAGCTCCGGTCTGTATCAGTTCAAAGGATATCTGGGGCGTATGCCCATCAACGCCAACGGCCGATACAACATAACATTCAGTAAAGTCAAACTCTGATAATATTATATTATTATTATTATACATATATATATATTATTGTTATGCGCAAAACAGTACAAAACAGTCGTCATTGACGTTACGTTAATACAAACATTATACTATTTCGCACAGGTACCTAAGTACATAATATTATAGTAAAACATCGTATTAATATATTGACATACGCTGCACGGCACACGACCTTCGGGGCGTGCGAGTCTAGAAAGTTTACAAGTGAAGTTATTTGTATGATATAATACGATATATTCTTATATTATGTTATAATATATATATATATATATATATATAATATATATTACATGTGGACGTTCAAACAGCGTAAAACACTGTCAAAACTTTCCCGCGCATATATTATAATAATATTATATTACTATCAGCTTTTATGAATTTACATTTTATATCATATTATTATTATTATTATTATTGTTAGTATTAGTATTATCTACGTCGTACACACCTCACTGCTGCTACGATACAATATAATATATAGGGTGTAACAGAAAGACCTGACAGTTTAAATAAATTTTATTCTAATCTGCAATGTCAGGTATTCATTTTTTTCCTTTTTTATATCATTAAAAGACGCTTGCACCACACGTGTGTAGTTAACATTATTTGTTTTTATTTTTTATTACTGAAAATAAAAATGTTGAAATCCGATATGCATTTTTTACGAAAAATTCAAAATAGCCGATTAGCAAATCTGGTTTTTAGACAAATTTTTATTGTAAAAAAATTTATTCAAGTTATTCAAGTTTATTTTTTACGATTTTTGGAAAAATATGTTTATTTTTGTCAAATAAAGTTTATACAGTCGTAAAAAAACATTTTAAATTCAACAAGTATAAACTTTTTTTTAAATGTATTATGAAAATTATTAAATAAGTAAATATTAAAATCTAAATTTTTTTTAAAAATGTATTACTTTCAAAACTGATAAGTCTTATTACAGTTAGAAAAAAATTCAGCATTTTCAAAAATCATAACAAATAAATCACAAGTCTTAAATAGGTAAATGTTTTTTACGTCAGTCAAAAGTTTTCTAAAAACCAGATTAACAAATCGGCCATTTCGTCATATCATATTTTGATATTTTTTTTATTCTCGGTACACAAAATAAAAATTGAAATGTCGCGTTATAAGTGTAAAGTCAAGACGAGTCGTAAAATTATATTTATAAAAAAAAATCAAAATATATCGATTGACACGAAAGCTACGCAGTATTATTTGACTTGTCAGCTACATGTCCTGTTACCCTGTATACTGTATTGTAATTAAGCGCGATTTCAATCGATTCTTCTCGTGTTGCAGAGAACGTCGAGACCAGCTACGTGTTGAAGGCCAAGCTCAAAGAAATGGAAAACAGCACGTACGTGCAACTCGAAAGTTTTCGCTCGTATCCGCCAAAATTCGGTGAAACGAAAATCTTCGCCAGTGATTTGGTGCCGGGAAACGCCGTGTTGAGTGAGCATTGATAATAATATTATATTTAGACTAAAAATATTATCAGCGCGATAACGAGAAACGGATGCTCGCGGTATAATATTATAATACGGGTGTAGGTGTTATAATATTGTACGGTGGTAAAGTTATGGTATAATAAAATATTATCATTATAAATTATCCTATCTCCTTTGTTCGCGGCGAAGTTTGGTTCGACAGTAGATATATTACATATAGGTAGGTATACCTTCCTAGCGCCACGTCTGCTGCAGATATCACTTCGCTGTTGTTGTTTTCGTCTGTTGTAAATAAAAAATAATTTATTGTTCTCTATGATATTATGATATAATAATATTATATAGGACTGCAGCGGCGATTGATTTTCGTTAACGACTCAAGTATTGATTTCGTACTTCATTTTTTTTTTTTGGGGGGGGGGGGAGAGTCAGCCGGAGCCAAATCGGTAGAAGCAGTGGATATTTTAACCAGTATGAATAAGGTGAGTGATTCTCAAATGTTTTTGTCATTTAACTCTCTAAAATTGTATTTAAAATTGTCAAGACCACCCCTAAATTGAGGGACTCGAAGAAAAAGTTTGTTCTCACTTAGCGAACCGTAAGCATATTGTGGATTTATGGTGTTGTAGAATTTACACAGTCCTTAGTGTCCTTAGTCCTACCCACGTAGGTAGTATTTTTAATAACAGGGCGATAAGGTTTTTATATATTTTATATATATTTATATATATTTATTAACATGTCTTAAGTCGTCTTAGTCGTTAACCACTAGAACCAGTGGACTTTTTAAAGAGTATATATTAGGCGATACAATTATTTCGTCGTTACGTTCGAATGGAAATAATAAGTTTTTGAGATTTTTAACTACTCGCCTACCCGCTGGTAATCATTACAAAGTTTGACATCTGATATACCGTAATTACAATATTACCCAGTATTACATATTTTATTCGTTTTTGATATATTTACTATATTATTAAGTATTATAATATTACTGAACGTGCCTATGTTTTTCATAATATTAATTATTATTTAATTGTTATTAAGTAATTTTAAAGTCAATACTAACGTAGATAGGAAGTAGGTAGGTACCTACAGTAGAACGATGTGATATTTGTAGAGATTTGAGTTTATACTATACGGTGGTCCAAACTGGATTAAACACATGGTATGAATTTATTTTATACAAGCTGTATATAAAAAAAATTATATATTAGTTAATATCATTAGAAAATTAATTTTATATTCAAGTATATAATTTTCTATGGATTTACTGTAGGTAACTACATTATCTTAAATTAAAACTATTTCCAGTCACTAGGTATATAAGGATTATTGGTAGCATGTCTTTAAATATTAATAAAATAATTATCGTATTAATGTGAAAATAATTCAATAATTATATAACATGCATTGAACCCATATAGGTACCTATTTCATATTTGATACCATTGGATTTTGCTTATCATTTTCAAGAAATACCAACCTATAATATCTATATGCTATAAATAGATTTTGGAATCTAGTTTAATTTTGCCCTCCCCCTCTGAAAATTACCCAATGGTTGCCCTGGGTATTATCGAAAGAACAGTCGATTTGAATTTTGGTGCAAATTACAATTCTATTATTTTTCACTACTACCTGATAGATGGAGCAGATTATGTACATAAAAGCATTTCAAAAATGTCGGTGTGAATTACACGTCATATACTCATATCACAAATTGACTACAGGCTAATGCCACTAGAGTACCTGCCCGATAATATTATATATATGACGTATAGTATGACGTCAACTACAAACGACCAGTGATATTTAATATTATATACGATATCATATTATACGCTGGACAAAATAAAATATAATAATATATACGCGCAAACTTCCAGCTGACCTAATTGTGTTGACTTCGGCATTTGTTTGTGTATGCTTGTAATACTATTATTATATTATTTCGTTGGTTTTGTATTGAATGAACTGTGCGCGAATGGAATCATCCAAAAATAAACCAACACACACACACACACACACACACACACACACACACACACTCATTGCTGTGTCTCTCACGGTGTTTATGCCTGTATAGTTTAATATTATAATTATATACCAGGCGTCTCAACGAGCGCGCTTAACCCTTTTTTTCGCCGGTAAAATTATTCAAAATCTGTTTTCCGAGATTTTTTCGTATTTCTTAAGGACATTTTCTTCAAGAAAATATTATGGTTTATGAGTATATGAATATGTTATTTATAAATTCCAAAAATCAGAATTTGAATAAATTCGTTATAAATGGAAAAACAGAGTGAGCTGCACGGTTGATGAATCACCCTGTAGGCACACCCGCACACCTAATAAATACTTCGGTATCGACCGATTTTACTAAAAAGTAAAAAACTGCGTGTTATTTAAAAAAAATCACTATGAAAAATGTGTCCAGCAAAGGTTGTAAAGTTTTCCTCGGGAAATTGCCTTATTAAAAATATTCATATCAATTTACATAATTCTAGTGGGTACATAAATTCTCCGTAATGGCCGTAATTTATATGTTGTCACGTAGTTGATAACGCCTATAGTACCTATAGGTACATCATAATACGGTTTGTTTTATATAGGTCAATTAAAATTTAACTGCGAATGGAGGATATTTCTACCCTATTAAATAATAATTACTTCGATCGATATATAAGTAAAAAAGGTTTGTTGAAGAACGCCTCACGAATCACGATACTACTTATACTACTTAGGCACTTGCCTACAACTATTATAGAGTTCGTGATCAAATTGTATACAGAGTGATTCACTGAGCATACTCACGCCCTTTTTTTCTTCAATTTGATTTTCAGAATTTTTGGACACAATAATATCAAGTGAAAATTCTTGAAATAAATTTACATTATACCTAGATTTTAATGTATTTTTTTTTTTTTATTGCCAAATCATTAATCATCGATCATCAAATATTATGTTCTAAAAAAAATCGCAAAATCACAAAAACACAAAATAGGTAGGTATCCAGAAAATAGGCGTTCTAAGCTTTTAATATTTTTTTCGCAACGTTATGAAAATAGTTTAAAGCTTACAAATCTATAAGCCCCCTAAAAAAAAAAAATAAAACGTGCAAATACGCACAACTTTCGATGCCTAATCATGTGTAAACAATATCATACCGACCATACCGTATAACGTAGAACGGTATAAATTAGTCCATCGTTCTTAATAGCTATATAATAACAAATTATTAGTCAGCTGTCAATTTTATATTGTTTACAGAAAATTATAGTATAAACTAAAGGCTTATAAAAAAAAACGGCAAAAAATAGTAAGTCAATATGATTAATATTTTCATAATTAGTTAAAATTTTAAGAGGAAAATGTATTATTTTAGTACCTAGTTGTCAAAATTAGAACTTTAGACGTACATACCTATATAAGCTTTGTGTGACCGATTTAGTTACAAAGAAATTTATGAAGGACTTTGTATTATATTTTCAAGCTTTTAGACTTACAAACAAAGATGTATTATCAATTATCAAACATAACAAAAAAAAAAAAAAAAAAAAACTAAAAAAGTAGAACATTTCAAAAGTCAACATAGATATTTAACTCAAAAAGAGACAAAATATTATGAAAATTAAATTGAGTATAGGGAATGCTAATATAAAAATGTGTTGAACATTTAAATTCTCTATATTATAGTTATCCATTTTTGAGTTGAGCATGTTAAAAAAAACGTAAAACAATTAATCAATAATTATATTATAATTTATTTTATATAATATTTTTTTTTGTTTTTCCGGTTACTTTGTCAAATAACTATACCTAATAATGGGGATTTTTTACTTTTGACTCACCAATGTATGAACTAAATCGAATTTGCAACCAAAAATCTCTGTTGAAGTTGTAGATTGAGTTATTTTTAATGCTCCAAGAGGTAACGGAGAAGACACGTTGAAAGCAAAAAAAAAAAAAAATATATATATATAAATATAAATAACAACACACGCGTCGTTGTATAAAATGTCGGAATCTAAAACATCAATAATAATGTGACGAGCACAGTACAATATAATAAACAATTTAATTCAAATATAATATTATTATACCTATATGTCTAGTTCTTTTGAACTGGTATTCATTCCGAAATCATCAGTATAATATTATTATAATTATATTTCTATATTATTGAGACTCAATATGTGGTACCGGCTGACTGTAAGTACGATAATTTGAATAATAATTACGTGATTACTGGGCACGCGTGCAGGTTATAGCCGATGAGCTTCAATATTCATGACACAATAATGCTATAATAATAACAATAATAGTAATAATAATAATAATAATAATATACTGTGAAAGAAAATTGTTATGCTTTTCTAAAAATCGGTGACAAAAACTTGTTACACCTGTAATATGATAAAATCTGTTGGTTTTTCGTTTCAAATAGTGTTTGGTTACGGTTTTCTGAAACAATATTATACAGTATGTAACAGGAAGGCCTGACAAATTAAATAACTTTGGTCTAATCAATATTATGATATTTTGATTGCGTTCTTTCCATATTATAATAATATAATGCATTGACTCGTGGGATACACGTAGGTATATAATATCACAGTTTTTAATACTGAAAATAAAAGTTTAATTAATTAAATTTTGATTTAAATTTTGTATTGAAAGTTTGTAAATTTTTTTTTTAGAAAACATTTAAGTATCTAAGTCAAGTGGTTTATTATTTATGCATTTTAAATTTTTTAAGTAACTCATTTTCTTAAAAGTATTCTTTTTTTGAATTTAAAATGTTGTTTTCTGACTTGATCAACTTTACTTAACAAAAATAATTAGATTTCAAAAAATTGTAAAAAAGAAACTACATGACTTGAATAAACATTTATCTAAAAACCAGATTTACAAATTGGCTATTTTGAATTTAAAAAAAAAAATTGTATATAAGACTTAAAATTTCTTATTTTCAGTATTAAAAATAAAAAATGTCATACGATACGTGCAGCTCAAGTGATCTGTAGACTGTAAATGATAGATATAAAAAAAAATTATACATTATAACTAGAACGAAAGTAATTTTATTTGTCAGGTCTTATCCTGTGCTATCGTGTTACACCCTGGTATAGGTATCGCATTAGATACCTGGTTAAAAACATCAACGAATCACACGAATAGTAAACCATCGTAAAAATTCCTATTATTGCCTACTTAGTAGTGAGTAGTGTGTACCTTTAGAACTTTCAGTTTGCCATTTTATTTATTTCACTCGCCACCGAGCCGCTCCATCTGAGATAATAATAATTCATTATAATATTTACCTCGACGATCCTGTCACGCCGTAACCGTTTTATAATTTATAATATTATATTTGTCAAGCTCGACGTGTCACGCGAACAATTGACGCGATTATATTATTATTATTACCGTAAAATGGGGTTACTTTGATATTTTTTTACTATTTTATAACAATTTTACTTTTTATAGTATGGATCACTTTTGTGATATTAACTATGAAACTCTCAAAATAAAACATAAGTTACAGCTGCAGGTTATGTTCAATTGTTTAGGGTTTTGATTTGTACATTTCTGATGTTATCTTCCGAGATATTAATCTTTTTAATATTCAATCAAATTGTGATTGACATCGTGAGCAACTTTAATACTTACATTTGTAAGTAAGAGTATTTCATAAGTAACTCCATTTTATTAAAAAAAAATTAAATCATCGTGGTACTCTGGTGAGTAAAAATATAAAGTTACCCCATTCTACGGTATGCAATGTAATAAGCAGGGCTGGATTTAGATTTTCGCATGCCCGGGGCAAATCTTTTTTTGAGGCTCCTAGCAGTAAAAAATTGAAAATACCCAATATATTTAAGTGGTTAAGAAAAAAATAAAAAAATTGAAAACTTGCACATTATAACTATATCTAGATAAATGTACATTCACGTATCACAAATGTCAAAATTAATTTAAAGATATCAATAGCTACTAAAGTAATTTTATTAAACCTTCATAATTTTAAGAGTAAAAATAAATATAGTAATCTCATATTATATAACATATTATTTATTGAGATTTTAAAATTAAACATTCACGCTGTGACATTAAATATTAATAACAAATCGTAATTACAGTTTAATTAAGTTTAACATGTACTTTCGAATTGTTGTACACTGTAAATAGAACAATGACAATCATGTCAAAAAAATCGTGTCCATGGCACGCCTTATCAAACCCGAATTTTCGGGGCACTATCATCGCGCTGTTTAAAAATAAATCATAACAACCAGTCTTATCCACTCGAACGTTTTTACTTTTATACTAAAATATTTTGTATTCGGTGGATGCCCCCCAATGTTTGCAGCCCAAATGATATAAATACAAATCAATATTTATTTTCTGAAGTTGATATATTTTTTTTCACACATTCCCTAAACCTAGGATCGAAAAGTTTTACATTTTTTTTGTACAGTATTCCGGCACCCGGATGCCCTACAAACATCTGCTGCTAGGGGGAAGTGCTCTTAAACCCCTCAGCCAAATCCGGCCCTGATAATAAGTATGAAATAATAAAGCGTAATATTGGTTAAATGCTAAAAACAATGTACCTAACAATATACATTTTAAATGGTCTTTGTGTAACGACAACAATATCTGCAACCCTACACTCCCGTCCGACGAATATTAAATATTATATTATTATTTTATAACTTTCAAAATACGAATAATTGCCTCCGCTCATAACTTACACGGATAAACGAGTAATGGGTAAATTATTATTGCAGTTATTGTTTTATTAACGCCAAACGACATTTTTCGCATATTACAATAATAAATGTCAATATCATTGTCGACTATATAATTATATGGTAAAAAAAGTGTATTATAGGTAAATATGATTATAGTTTGAACGCATAGAGCTAATGTTCACGAGAAAGTTATATTTTACACAAAAACCAAGTGCTAAAAATATATATACCTAAATCATATAATTTGGTTAAATGATAATTGAGTAAAAATAATGGTCGAGTGGCACGAAGATTGATTATTTGCAGCTCTGAATATATATACGTTGCTTAGTATGTGGTTTAGCCTACAAGAATGGTATTATATAATATGATTTGGTACATAGCGAATTGGGATTGGTTTCTAGAATAACGATAAGGGTCTCTAAGAGGTATAGGGTCAAGAAGTTAGGTTAGTTATAACATTTTAGTTGTATTATATTCCAAATACAATATATTTAACTATGTAACATAATAATATGTAAGTGAACGTGAATTTATATTTGCTCAATTTTTTTCTAAATTTTTCCCAATTTCATTTCATAGATTTCATAGATTCATTTTTTCGTATTATTATAATTTATTGCTACATGCTTCGGTAAAAAATAAAAAAAATAAAAATGATCAGTGATAGTAATCTTAATTCGTGATTAAGCATGTATCAATGGTCAACAAAAGTCCACAGATACAAAGTGTTTTGTATGTATCTCTGATATAGAGCTACTGCACTTGGCAAATGACAAACGTGATAAAATAACTTTTAATTAATATAGGTATAGCAAAGTAGGTATTAAGTGGTCTAAATCACGGGGATGATGATAAGCATTGGGGAACATTGTAATAAAAATTATTTTTGACATAATTGTTTAGAGCATTGATAGTAATGATATTATATAAATATATAATTAAATAAAACTATCATTCCTATTTCAAAAGCAAAGCAATGCAAAGTTTAGTACTCGGGATAAGAAATCGAAGTCTGCTTTATGGCAACAAACAAAAGCTGGAACATTTTTTGTTTGAAACGTTCGACAAGTTTGAATTATTTTCGAAGCCCGAACTATTTTGGAATTTGGTTTAATCATAGAATTTTGAACTTTTTGATCGAGTCGGATCGGGTTTTTTTAAAACGAAGTTCAACTTTCAAGCACCTAGAGTTCGCTTTGATTTATCGAACTTGGAACAGTTCGACCCTTAAGCGTGAATTATTAATTAATCAAAACGCAATGCGGCCCTCTTTACAACATGAATTTCCACCAAGGTAAATAAACAATAATATATTAATTGCATTGATGTCGTTCGGTATTAATCAATAGTGGGTTTTTTTTTTTTTAATCTGTCAACGACAAAATACATGCGACGAGTCATATGCGCATATAATGTACAAACACTTTAGACTTCGAGTGAAGTGAGTGGAACATATTGGTTTTATATACGGGAAGTTTCAAAAGCAATGCATCGATTTTGAATGACTGAAACTTTACTCTCTGTTGAAAAACGGTAAAAAATTGATACGAAATATCATGGACCTATACAAATTTAACCCGGCGAATAAAAACGTTGTCGAATCGTGGACTGATGCACTTGATTCGGATTTATGAATATTATCGCTACAGGTTATGGAATAAATATTTGCAATCGCACCAGAATCCGGCGTTTAGTCATAGGCAACTTAATACGTAATTAATAACTTACTATCGTGAACCTACTGCAGGTAATATACATATTAAAATTGAAATAAATATCGTCATAATAATATTGTGTAGTCTATAACCAATCGAAGAAGCGTTATCACTTATTTTATTATATTAGGCTCGGGTTCTGAGCAGGACGTTCAAATAAAATTTTTCAAAGATTTGGCGAAGGTCATTTAGTGCTTTAGAACAATGATTATTTTTATTTCACATATTATATATTTTGTTTTAGATGTGGCGATGTGGCCACATTCGGAGGAATGAAAAACGATGAAATAAAATCTTAAACAGTGTGAAATAGTAAAAGTCCCGCCACTGCCTCCCCTTAGTTTTGACTCGCCATTACAGCAGCACCGCCCCGGGAAAATTCGACTTTCCGAGAAAACTGGTAGACCGGGAAACTTAACCTGCACATCGCACACCCACGCAGACATAATATTTTGTTTGGGTTTATTACGGATACTATATTCGTACAAACAGCAATACGATATTATGCGATGTTATATAACATTATTATTACGCATGTTTTGCTGTTGCCTACCTATTAATTCAATTATATAGCCAATTATTATTCGTCGCCGTTTTACAACATTCTCAGCGTCAATGCGCGTCGCAACAGCAATCGTTTCTCAGTAATTAGTTCTGTTGGTTTGCAGTGGTCGAAACCACTCTCTATATCCGGTCGTTTTTTTATTGGTAAAAATCAAAATCAGGATCCGATACCGTTATAAGTATCCGACGCAATATTATCGTGCGAGTCAGTGCCGTAACTAGACTACTGGAGGCCTGTGTGCAAACTAAAATCTAGAGGCCCCTTGTTATGGGTACATCATTTTTAACTTTTCCTTTTTTTTTTTTTGGGTAAGGGGGAGGGGGGGTTTCTGGATAAAAAAGTAAATAAAAATATAAAACACGGTTTATCAGAATAGTATATAATATATTATATAACATTTAATATAATACACAAAGTACATTAATAAACAATTAAACAAATATTGTATTTTAAAACCACTTATGTAGTTGTGTCTTGTAGGATTGTAGGTAAATTGTTTGTGATTAATAATATTATTCAATTTAAACAATACTAAAATTTATTTAATCTATTTTAAAAAATTCTTTTTTCTGCACTGCGAGACGATTGAAATGTGACGATGACTTAATAATACTACACATTATGGTCTCATAGTTTTCGACGTTTCGATACGAGCAAAATATCGTCTCGCAAATAAATTAGTCTAATACGAAATTACCTGGTCTGGAAAATTCCCATTGCGGGCCGTGTGAGAGTTAATAACTAAGTCTTATTTGTTCCGCCGGTGGGGGGAGGGGGGGGGTGCATTCTTTTCGAAACGCCCTGTATAATATGTACGGAGTATGACGTGCAGGTATAACGATGTGTTTTTATATAATATTATCATTACGCTTGTGGTTTGTTTTCAGTTGTTTAATTTTTTCGAGTACAACAAGTGGAGCTCTCCAAAAGTTTCAAGCGTCATCCGTTCTATAGTTTGTACATTTTCATCGAGTGCCGGCGACGTACTATTTACAGACGTAATTTATTGATTTCGAGGTCGGTCGTATCCCCCCCCCCCTTGGTACAGCGCCCGAGGAAAAATATTATTAAAGCGTTGTCAAAAAAAAAACGTGACATTTATGGATTTGCAGGTTATAATAATATTGTGCTTACATATTTCGTTTTAATTAAAAACAAACAAAATATATTCCTACGGGATGTCGTTCGTTCCGTAGGTTGGTTATGATGATATTATTTTATTACCGCAAACGATTGAGTTTTTCTTTTTCTTAACATAATTGGTAAATAGTTGGTTTACAGTCAAATTTTAAAAATCGAAAAAATAAAATAATATAATAACTGTAGTACTCGTAACAAGTGCAAGAGAAATGATTTCAAAAGATATTTTCCAACTGTGTTTTTCCATAGGTATATTTTTTTTTGAATGTAAATATCAAAAACTATTTGAGAGGTTTTGAAATTAATAATAATTGTACAATCGCGAACATTTTCTTTCTCTTTCTCTTACTCTGTAATAAAGGTATGCTTTGAAAATTTTTTCATTGTGACTCCACGCTTTGATAATAAATTCTACTCAACCACCGCTTTTCATCAAGAAACAATATTTACAAAGGCATTTTTGTAGTAATCGCAGAGCCCTTGTTTAAAATATGCACTGCAAGAATTTGTTTCCGAAGGTGCTGTATACCTCCTAAGTCCGTGTCGCAATGAGTACCTAGGTACCTATACTAGCAGTGGCGTAAATAAGATTTTTTGAAGGAGAGTGTTAATTTTAAATCGGATCTTGAAATTAGAATTAAAAATTTTGATTTTATAGTTGTATAATTGTTACGCCGATTTAATTTTTTTATGATTTTTGATTAGATTTTCAACATAATTTTTTTTCGATTTTAAATAATATAAATTTCACATTTTTACGTTTTTAATTTTTTGATTTCTAACGAGAAAACTGTCATCGTATGCATGGCTGCTTAACAGCCCTGAGAAAACGAAATATAATTTATTTATTATTACTTACACATGAACAACATTATAGACCAATCGGTTATTATTGAATTTTAAATTTAAATTATTTTTTTTAAATTTAAAATTAATTTGTAAACCTATTATAATAATTTAAAAACAATTTTTATTTTGCTTTAAGTTATCTGTATAAATTTTATAAATCATTAAAAGACATATTTGATTTTGACATCACTTTAACTTCATCACTACAACTAAAAACTTTATATTAATATTTAATATAAAAAAAAATGATAAATATAAATTAATATCCCGTTAAAGTTAAATTCATGTAGTCGTTTTAAATGCCACGGCTCGAGGGGGGTGTCATAACCCCATTGGAAATCGCACCGGGTACTAGTTAGGGGCTGTTTAAAATACGTGTACTAGCTATATATGCACGTGGGGGCCATCTAATGATTTTGTTGTTTAAAATATTGTTTTTCTCGTATTTAAACTGACGTTTTACGTAATGATAATGCTAACAATCGTAATGACGGGTATGATAATAAAGCAAGTTGTTGCGATACAACAAATAATAATAAAATATTTTGATATAATTATATGCGCACAAAAATATTTTATTTTTCCGTGTTCGAGGCAACAACCACCCACGTCAACTTGGCAGCGATCACCTCTCTATCCATATAATAATATTATGTTCACATCTGCACGTCTGTGTGCACGACGAAAAGTGATTTTGTTTGTCTTTGTCAATTTTTATTTGACGTGTAGAGACAGTGTTCAGTGACACTATTCCGCGTACGGGTTAACCTTATCGCAGATACCTACGAGCGGGAAAACAATTATTACTCGTACAAAACTTATTTACACAGCGTACCTATATTATTTTGCAGTAACGATTTACGCTTTTCCAGCTTTTTGTATATTCCGTCGAATATCGTTTACCATTCATTCGAACATCATTTGGAACATATTTTTACATTCACTTTCGTGTATTTTCGTGTAGGTATACATTATTTTCTTTTACTGTCCTCACACCCTCATATAATAGTCTACATTATATTATTATATAATTTAAATTGTAGCGGGATTTACAATGACCAAGGGGAGTAAGTTATATTTTGCAACAGTTATGACTATTTATAAGTCAATGATATAACAACTTACGGTTTCAAGGGTGGCTCAAGGACCTCAATCCCGTATTTCTAAAAAAACTGTATGTTGTTAAAAACAAAATTACGAAAAAAAACATATTATAGGTACCAAGGTACCTGTATTTTTAATAGTTCTTAAAAAATAAAAATGGTTTTACAAAATTATTAAATATATTAGGTATATAATATTAAGTATCACGAATTCATGAGTTTAACATTAATATAATATCATACAATATTATGTACCTATGTATAACAGTATAAGGCATATCACAATTCGGTATTTTTAAGATGTTCTAAATATTCCAAACATACATAAAATATAGGGTCGTTTTTTAAACATGCCCATCCTATTTATATGCTTATAATATGCATTGTATATTCAAATTATGATTTTCGGAATTTTTAAATACACGCTTGAAGACCATATTTCGAGTACTAGAGATTTTTTGCACCACTTAAGGATGGTAACAATTTAAACTTCTGTTTTTTCGTATAAAGACCTCTATTTTTAATTTTTAATTTTTCAACAGATATTATTTTTTAAAAAATTTGATGTTTCTAAATCAGAATTTGAAGAAGTATTTTTAAGTTATATAACTTTGTATACTAAGGATAATATGTCTATGATAATGAGCTAAGAAGATTGGGGGAGGGGGGTTTAAATAATTGAAAAATGTTAGTAATTACTTTTGATCTATCAATAACAATGATTTGTAAAAAAGTATGTATTATAAATACTATATCTAATATTACATATTATTATAGTTTTCATTTAAATAAAACCATTTTTAAAGGTTATTAGTGTATACATTTTAATAACTCAAGAACTATACTTGTTAGAATTAGATACATCAAAATTGTCAAGAAAATTATGCTCTAAATAATTTGAAGTAAAATATAAGAGTTCTCGTTTGTAAAATAGAAGTTTATATTGCCACAGGACACGTCTTCTTAAGTATCAGGAATTTGAAAATATGGTATTTACGTGAACTTGAAAATTTTAAAAATCAGAAATAGAATAAATGTGTTATTATAGAAAAAAAAATGGGGCTAAGCATGATTAAAAAATCTCCTTTTATATTATTATCATTTAATTAAATTGAAAACAATCCAAGCATTAGTTATTGGATTACCAGGCACGTTTACATTTTAAAAGACATAATCATTGTCAACATTTTAATACCAATTATGATTTATATTTTAGTAATTATTACATGGACGGTATTTAGATGAGCTTTTAAGCTTTGCATTTTTTTGCTCGTGTAAAATAGTAGTAGGTATTCTTAACAGGAGCTTATAAGCTTTTTATGTAGGTATTCAACAGATTATTCCACAGACTTTTTTTCAACGAGGTGGACTTTATAGTAAAAGTTATAGAACGACCAAACGATAATACTATTGATTAAGTCAATCATCGTTGACGTAATAATAATGAACAAATATTATTTATATCATCAACTATCTTATAGTAGTAGGTTGATAATTATTTTTCCTAAAAACCCATCAAATACGTATGGCAGCTATGTCCTAACAATGACCTATAATAATATATTATGGTCAGAAAAATAAAACAATAATAAATTCTAATATTTAATTAATTTATTTTAAATTTAATGATAATTTATAGTTTATATATAACTATTATACTGCTATTGATTTAAAAGGTGGATAAAAAAGTGTGTGGTATTTTGGTTTTCGAATTTTGAATTTCTCTCCGTCTGAAAACAAAGCATTTCTATTTGACTTACAGCCTGCTGTATGCTGACATTTATAAATGTTGAATATTTTGTGATTCTCGAACCATGATTGAGTTGAAAATGTCTTAAACATGTACAAAAACCTAAATATATACAAAATTCCAAAATCCTGAAAAATATGCAATATAAAATGTTGTATACAGAGTTGTTAGGTCATGAAAAAAAATGTTGGTATAAATTAGGTAGCTATTTTTGTCACCAACCAATATGAATATGAATTCGCATACAAATATTGGTCCTACTTATAAGTTACCTATACCTAAGTCAGTTATAACCAGGGCACTGATTTATACCGTAAATATATATTTTCATTGTAACTCGATAAATTAATAACTTAGACAAGTGATACATTTGTTTCGCGAGATCTTAAATGAAATGAGTTTTGTTTAATTTTACATATTATTTTCATATTTTGTGATAAATACACGCGTTTTCATATATTATTGTTGTTTAATAATAACATTCCATTTTTTCTCACATGATTATACCAACATTATGCTATTATAATTTATATTCGTCAATTTATTTCTATATGATGTTATGCCATCTAAATAATAATTTATTTTTATTTTTGATTTCCCAAATTCGATACTCACGCAAAAAGCCCCGCAGTGCGCATGTTTAGTCTATGTTTCTTTTCGTTTTAAACAGTAGGTAATTTATTTATTTCTAATAATTATTGCTCACGCAGAAAGTGCGATCATCTAAGTCTGGAAAATTTGCAAAATATGTTTCATTCGTGTACTTGATTGACATCATATAAAATATTTTTTGAAATATTAATAATAATAATAGATTTATACATTATACATTTTTATATAAATGTATTTTTTAATTTTTAAGCTATTATAGATTAGGCCACAATAAGGACATAATTTTAGTAAATAAATCATATAGGCAAATTATATTTATTGAGTTTTCAGCACATATTACATATTACATGTGGTCGTATACCTAAGTACAATAATATTTTTGTAATGTATATAAACACATACGAATCAGTTCCCTAGTTATAACCAATGGTTATACAGGTTATACAGGTTCTTATAAATAATAAAATCAAGAGTGATGACAACTGATGTGTTATCTGATTGTGTGTTTTTTTTAACCATACGCGTTTGACACTTGCCGATGTTGTTTTACTTTGTACACGTGTTGTTTTTTTCTCTATATAAGTATGTTATTTGCAAGGCCGACGCATTTCTTTATGAATTATTTATCATATTATAATATTATTATGGCATTGTATATTAAATATCTGAAAAAGTTTCATCGATATGTCAACTCGTCGATACACGAACGACGGCTGTAATTTTACAATATGAATCGAATCACTACATAATCTAATAAATACGTATCAATACGCTCCATTTGTGTCTCATTATATATTCAATTATTTTTTATTTTAAGGCATCAACTGCATAATATTATTAGCCTGTTTTTACTGTGCGAGGGGGGGGGGGGGGGTACGGTTGGTTCGTGATAAGTGTATATGTGTCGAGGATTTGTCATTACATCCCGGGTGGTAACCCATCCGAAAACTTGTGAGTAGCGACACCGACCGATGTTTGACCTCAGAACACGTTGTGCAACCACCACACCACACCAGGGTTATATTTTATATTATTTACTACTTACTGGAATTAATATTTTGTGGTACGTTTTACTTACTTACGTCTCGCAACTCAAAATTTCATATTATACACAGGTTGATTTACTCATCACGGTTCAAATTTTTAAGTAAGTATAATATGACCTATAATATAGGCAGTCAAGAACTATATAGGTAACAGTTTAAACTATTTAGAATTTTTACACGATTTGTATAGTGCCCTGCTGTGGCGATTCAAACTTTTTAATCTCAAATTTTAAACCATTAATAATTTATAGGTACACTTTATTATTATCAAATACTGTACATAATTAGTTTTAGGAAAAATTATACTTATAACTTATAATAGTTTGAATTAGTAGTTCTCCCGTGTCACTAATAACTAATAAAAGGTGAATATTACTATACTAGACGAATATTAGATACATTTTATATTTTCATAAACCATTTTTAAGGACTAGTATTTTTCGTGTGCACATAATATTATATTAATGAATCAGAAACCATTCGTTAGAATCTTGAATTAGAAGTATAGAAATGTTGAAAAAAGAAAAGTCTGCTGAATAATTGACACTGAATAGTGTTATTTCTTATTTTAAAAAAGAACAAGACACTATATGTATATCCTTAAGTGGTATCGACAATTAAAAATAAATTGAATTATGATTAAATAATAAATAATTGAAAATAATGCAGACCTTGAGAACACAATTAAAGTATAGGTACGCGCAATTAAAACAATTATAATTTGAATAAAATAATTAATTATTAGAGGAAAATAATGAGAGTGAAAATACTTGGGGAATTGTCGTGCACAATATAATTATAATGTTATAGTATAGTTATACTCATTTGCGTTTAATTTTCGTCCCCATTAGACGACATCTATTGATTATCTACCTTCGCGTTAAGAAAATTATAATAATATGCAGAAGTTTAAGACAATTTCTATTGTCTTAGACAAATTATTATCTATAATATAAAATAATAGGTATAACACGCCTTTTGTGTCTCATTATATTATATTATATTTACTTAACTAACTAGAGGTTAATTCATCAATTTTATTTACGTATACTTATACATCTCATATTTTACATTATTGGTTTTAGAAAAAATTATACTTATAAGAGTTTCGATTAGTTATTCTGTATCATTCTGTATAAGGTAAATATTAGATCAAATGTTACGTCTATTTTATATTTTTGTAAAAACCATATTTAAGGACAAAATAATACACACACAACCTATTTAAAGTATACCAAAATTAAAAAAAAAAAAAACAGTAATTTAAATAAATTGATTATTCCGGGAAAAAAATGGTAATAACTGATGAAAATGTCTAGTGAATCATCATGACGTACAACATAATATAATATAGTTAAAATATTACAGTTATAGCCATTCACGTTTAATGAATTATTGTTATCCAAATCAGACATCTCTTGATTTTCTATCTTCAAATTAAGAATATTTTCTTTTTATTTTATTAGAACAATGTAAATAAAGTCATGACGACTAACAATCTTGTGATAAACAAAAGCAGATACAACAAAATAAATTGAAATAACATTTTAAAGTTCTAACTAATTTTATGATTAGTTTACAGATAATTACCACTAATTAAAAGTATAATGCGACGTATTGAAGATGGCCAGGGTACGAACAAATTATAAATATTTCCTTCAATTAGCCCATCAACAAACCGACAATTGGAGATAATATTACGACGTTCGGTTAACGATTTAAGACCAAGAACGTATTGTTTATATGACTATAGCCGTGGGGCAGGTGGGGACAATTTAGGTGGTAACTGGAAAACTTCAGGAAACGGTTCTGAACTTTATCAATAGATGCTATATGTCCCTCAAGGTATAAGGAGACCAAACAACAGCCCAGTATTCTAATGTCGTCCTTACTGGCGAGCTATATAGTGAAGAAAAACATTTGTGTGAATCGAAGTTCGATGAATATGACGCCCTACAACATCATAACAATATGCAGAAGTTTGCACATTACTGTTGTCTGTGATTGGTTATCGGCATCGTTCTAGGAGTAAAAATATTAATTAAACAATCCGTGAACCTTCGAAAAAATAAACGAAAAGTGACGCATCTAAATATACACACATGCACTCTTAAACGTCTATCTCGCTCCATACCATCTCGTTTCGGAAATAGTAAATTTAATTAAGTTAGATATAAAATTATTTCAAGGTATTAATACGTTTCAACATAAACAGTTCGTGAAAGTTTAAGAAGTATAGACTACTATCATAGACCACTGCATTTGGCGGGTCAACGCTTGCAGTGGATAAGTTTTACTCGAAAGTAGAAAGTAGAAAGTCGAAAGTCAAAAGCAGTAAATCATTATGTGCAGTTTGTTGTAAAAAGGATTCTGACTGAAAGTTTTTACCGACTTATAAGAAAAATATTGCTTGTAGATTTTTTTTATTTATACGCTCTTATAATTTATAGTAATAATAATAATAATAACATTACAATAAAGCAAACATAAAATATAATATAGACTAATTCAACGGGAAATTTTTGAAAACATTTTAAAGCAATAATATGACAACTAGCTTATAACGGTCTTGATTCAAATATTATGGCTGTAGTTTATCATTAGTTGTTCTCATTAAATACATGGTTATGACGTTTTTAAGATTTAGATTGGTATTTTTTAAAAAAGGCTCATAATCTTGTCGTATAAAATATAACGTATCATTCGTATCTCCTCAGTGTGCGCCGAGACCCGAAAATAAAAATATATATTTAATGTGTAATTTTCACATTTTTGAAATGCGTTTGTAATTTTCACCAATATTCAATTCGATTATTTTTTCGACAGTTTCTACGCGTAGCTGTGTAGGTTACACGTTTAGATGGTGCCTATAAGTATGAGCTATGAGAAACTAAAAACACAAAATATTCATTTTTTTATTCTGATCAATTACTTCGCACTAACTTATTCGCACATATACTTTTCGTCCACCTAACCTTTCGTCACCTTAAGTCGTTTAGTTAAAGGTGCTTATATCAGTATCGACTTTAGTCTTTAAAGCTACCTAGTAATAAAACCATAATAATACATTATTGTATAAAACTAATAAAATATGTAATCGTTATCCACAACTGCAGTGTATTATAACTCGTTCACGACGAAACGGATGTCAAATTGTCTTTGTAAATTATTACCTGTTGGTAATAATATGAAGTTAGTAATTCCGATAAAATTAATACAGTCATTCGAGTTCATCGAGTCTCGATGTCAACGTACGTATACCGATGAAATAATCGAATATAATAATATTATATAATAACATATTATGTTGGTAATCGATTACAGTGGCGATACAAACTCATCTCGGCGCAAATTATACAAACGCGATTTTCGATCGACACACGACGGCAGTTACGTACTTACCTTTGTTTTGGTGCAAATTTCGAATTTCCGTTTAAACGCGGCTTTTTCGTATTATTTCAATACGCGGGTATAATACACATTTTCTTTCGTCAGTATCGACTTTAAAGAGGTGCCTCATAACAACAACAATATAATATGAAAAACACACACGCGATATTATAGTATTTTGCATTATTTGTTTATTGTGTATATAATAACGCGTTCACACTACGCAGCGGATGTCAAACTTCGTAATGATTACTTGCTGGTAAGTGCGGTGGGTAGTTCGAAATCCCGAAAAATTAGTACTGTCACCGACAAAATAATCGAATATTATTGTCACGTTGATTACATTGACACTCCAAACTCATTTCGGCGTAAACTATATACAAACACTGTTTTTGATCAACCCGCGAAGGAGCAATTTACGTATTTACTTACCCTAATTTCGGTGCAAGTTACAAGATTCCGTATAACCTCTGTTTTTCTGTATTATTTCAATACATAATTTAATATAATATTTCCTTTCGTCAGTGCGTATCGGTATTGACTGAAAGCTACCTAATAACAATAATACATGAAAACATATGCTTGGTGAATCACTCAAGCGTGATCATCTCCCCTCACCATTTTTGCCTTTAATATGAATATTGATTCAAATTCTGAATTTTAGAATTTTTAAATAATATACTGTGCAAAAACAATTATTTTTAATTCTGAATTTTTTTTGTATTACATAAGGAGTGCCTTTTGGCGTTACAAACTTCTGCTGCTTTTCAAATGAGAAGGCCCCTTTTGAATGTAATATTTTATTTACCTTATATTTATTCCGAAAATTTTAACGTATCAGAATCAAAATTCAAACAAATAATTTTTTTAGATATTTAACTTTGTTTACTAAGGATAATAGGTCCGTGATAATTAGTTTGAAATACATGGGGGCTATGGCGATTAATATTAATTTATCTACATAAATAATTTGTAAAAATGGTACAAACTCCAACTATAATAAATATACTAGATCCAATATTCCATCTGTTTTATATTGTTGTAAAACCACTTTTAAGGACTATTATCCTTAGTCTAACCGTTTTAATAACTCAGCAACTATTCGTCCAAATTTTCTATCGGGTACCTGTTTTCAAAAAAAAATGTTCCATTAAATAATTTACAGTAAAAAAGGTGGTTCTCGCCTGAAAAAACAGGTCTGTATCGCCACAAGACACTCCAGTGGTAGAACAAATCTCAAGAATTTTAAAATATGGTCTTTAGGTATATTTAGAGATTTCAAAAACCAGATTTTGAATTATTGCATTATAGAAGAATAAAAAGGGGGTAAACATGTTCGGCGAATCGTCCTGTATATCATAATAATTAATATTAATTCTGGAAAGGCGGTGGGTAGTTCGAAATATTCGAAAACTAGTAGGTCGTTACCGATGAAATAATCAAATAATCGATGGTCGATAATTCCATAGACACATAATTGTGGAGCAAATCACTATACAAACCTTATTTTCGATTACCTACCATGGTGTAAATTACAAACACTATTTCGGCTAGGTGAGGTGATGCAATATATTTCGTCTCGTCACCTATATATTATAACCATTGAGTTGTTGATAGTTAATTAATAAAAGCTGTTTTCATTAAAACGTGTTTTATTATTGTAAACAATTAACAAATCAATTGTTTTGGTTATGTTGGTTATTACGGTTGTTCACATAAGACAATAATAGATAATAAGACAAGCACAGGTATAAATATATTTAACTTTTTCTTTATTCCGGGCACATGCCTAGGTGTATAGTGTATACTTTGTGATCGTTATTTAGAGTAATAATTATGAGGTTACTATGATTGGTTTTACCCATGATACACCAAATACGACCAAACAGCATAATCATTAATATCTAGGTATTCAGATGAAGTCCCAATCGAAATGTTCACTATACGCCCATTACACCTACAACTGTAATATATATAGACATCGATTTCGTTGAAAACATATTTTTAAAAGAAATAAATGTTTTTACCCTTTCAAAGATAAAACACAAGTAAGTAAAACATTTTTCAAAAGAATTGTTGACTTTCGCTGCCTTTATAACCCGCACAAAGCTTTGAATGCCGTAATGTTGTATGGCGTTCGAAAGCGTCGAGTAATGGAATTTCCAGACGGAATTACTACCGTGAAACTACTAAAACAAAACAACCGAGGATACATTTAAAATTCTTTGTATTATCGCACCGCGTATTTTAAAAAATAATTGTGTTCGTTCCAAGTAAACATAAGATTATGAAAAAATAAAATAAAATATTATAAATTATAAATACAATATAATAAAAATATACTTATTGCCTCAAACACGTGGCACGCGAACCCGTGAAAAATTTCGAAAATAAATAATTATTAAACTAAAAATCAGTATGTTGTAATGCTTAGCATTTAATACAACTACCCATATTATAATAATAAATTGTTATAATCAATAGGAGAAAATAACATAATAAAACGTGTTGTATTTTTTTATTTTGTTCGTTATGGATTTATAGTATTAAAATATGAGATAAAAAAAAAGGTGTTTTTTCCCGTCAACCTTTGACGTATAGATACAAAAATAAATATAATATAGCTTGTTAGTAATTGTGTGGTTATAATCCAAAACGGGGGCTGTTGCCAATTTGATCGAAAACGATCTATATAGATACATATTTTCATAGGTACTAAAAAAAATGGCAGGAAATTTAAAAAAAAAAAAATTATTCTGCTGTATCTGTACATAGGTCAAAATAGGTTTGGAAATGGCTCAATAGGAGAAAATATAAGACATGCTGTCTTCGTTTATTTTGTTCATTACGGATTTGTAGTATAAAAAGAGAGTAAAAAAAGATGTTTTGACCGCGAACCTTTGACGTATAAATAAAACAAATATAATAATATAACCCGTTAGTATAATTGTGTTGTTACAATCCAAAACGGGGACTGTTGCCAATTTGATCGAAATCGATCTATATATTTTCAAGGATACTAAAAAATAGCAGAGAAATAAAAAAAAAATTGATTCTGCTGTATACAAGTTTAAATGTGTTTGAAAACGAGCTTTTTTTTTCTACAACGTAATATTGCTATTTAGGAATAAAATAATATAATTCAAACTATCATTCACGTGGTGATTAATTATTATTTAAAGTTGGCCATTTCATCAAACCAGTGTACATTTCGTCTTAGAAAAGATGAGAATATTTACCAACTAAATAATAATATAAACCAAAATAATAATCACCAAATTCGTTTTCATTTTTTTTTTACAGACCGAGTGGCGTTGAGGTTCCTAAATCAGTACGCGATCCAAATAATCGACGAACTTTATCCGGCCGTGGGACCCGTACTCGACAACATTCAAATGGACATGTGCAACAAGATGTTGGTCATGTATCCCTTCGACGTTTTGCTTCCGCCAACCAGAACGCATTGATCGCAAGGCTGTGAATTTGTAGGAAAACGCATTTTTTTTGTCCTCGGAGCAAATATATTTCTCAACACAAATTTTGAATCGTGTAAAAACGAATTCAATATTGAATATTGATATTTCGGGTCAATTTTTCGGCCTCTCGAGTACTTTTTACTATTTTTCTTATATTTTTCGGTATCTTTAAACGATGTTTGTCAATTAACATATTTTCGTTCATTTTTATTTATTTATTTATTGTTTATTGTATTCCATCAAAAATAATTTGTTTAACTTTTAAAATGTATTAAAATAATGAAACTTTGTTTTTAAATTGATAAGCACCTAAATAAATTAAACTATTTTTACTTATTGTTTTTTTCTTGTATAATATAAACATAAAAAAATACGCCTATGTGTTTTTTTCATTATACGAATAAGACTACTTTTTCATATTATTTTTAAGGTATTAATTTTATTGCAGTTTCAAGAATTTTAGGATGTCAAACAAACTTTTTTTAAGATAGCATATAGGTACCTTCGTTAAATACACAGCCATAGTACTTATAAATACTATGATACGACCGTAGTACAATCTTATGAGAATCCGCGAATCTAGTCGCTACTGTTAAAAAATAAATTGTTTCAAATTTTTAAAACATATTTATCTATAGTACTGCAACAGGTACCTGTAAAATTTTTTGTAACAGACAGTCTGTACAAATGGGGAGGAAGATTTATTTGTATTTTTATAAGTTTGACAGGAATCGTCTGGTATTTAAACACGGACTCGATAAATATTATGTTTGAAGCAATTCATGCTGAAACACAATTGCTAAACCACTTTCATCAAAAATAATGTTACGATTAGATGACATAAATAGTTTAATTTTCTATTAATTATATACAAAAATAAAAATGTTTGAAATAATGATTGGAACAAAAGAAATTTTAACTGTCAGGTCTTTCTATTGCACCTTAGTAGTAATAATTCAAAGATTAAATAGAAATATTGAAAAAAAAAATCGATAATTTATATCGAAACAATAATAATCGTTTTATAATTTCTACATAAAAATCGATAAAAAAAAAAATTAATTCAAATTTAAAATTCAACAATGGCCAATAGGTCAATATTTATAGTACTGTTCGTATAGGTTGGTCATTTCGTTTTCTTAGAACCGTTTCACAGTCATTCGTCAAATATGCGTAAGTGGAACTCGCAAACAACGACCAGGCACGTATGTCCAAGTTATAAAAATCAAAATTAAAATCGGAAAAAAAATGTAAAATTTATATTTTAAATCAATAATCGATGTGACGTGACGCCAGCTGGGTCTGAATAATAATCAACATTATGGGCAAACAGTATTATTTTAGTCTACTTGATACAACAACAGCAACAGACGGAATTTTTGGAATTCGCACAATTTTCGATTTCAGTATCTGCATAATGCAACTTCAGGTATGCTAATGTATACCAAGAGTGTACCAAAAAAGAACACGACTTACGGAAAGTGAAAAATTGATATCAATCGATAAAAGCTATTCTGTTACACCACTCTGTATATTATGTATAACACCCACGTAGTTATAATATACAAAAATTACTCTCCTACAACAATTATTATTATTGTACGGGTGCGTTGTGATTTTTACGAATTTTGTTAATTCTAACTCATAAAAAATGATTGCGTTTAAGATCAATTTTAAATTCTGATCGAAGCGATGGACATATTGTTTTTACAATGATGTGTGTTTAAATTTTTTAAATTTTTTTTTGTGTCGGTGCCAACGATAAGTAGTCGAAATAATGCTTTGATTTTCAGTGTCTTGTTCGATGCGAAAATGAATCTAGTTGGTGCATTGAGGAGGTCGCCATAGTTAAAACTCTCAGTAGTTTTCAAAAGCGTCGAGTATAACAAATAAAAAATTAAGGAAAACCGGAATTTTTACGCAAAATCGGATTTAGACAAAACCGATTTTAGTATTTGGCGTACCTCTAAAACAAAAACGTAGATAGGTACATGAAAGTTTCACTGAATGTTTATATTATCATTTTCTACACCCAAAGCATGGAATTTTCAAAATATGCTGACTTGTTTTAAGGTTCCAATTTTTTTTATTTTTTTTTTTTTATAGAAATCAATTAAATGTTATTCGTTGGGTCAAAAAACTTGAAAATTGTATATAAGGTGCCTAATATATTGTTTAAAAGGTGGTTGAAAAATATTTCAATATTTCAATATTTTTTTTTTAGAAAAAAACATTTCAATTTCGAATTTTGACAAAATACGTAAAAATCACGAAAATATTAAAGATTAAAGTTCGACTACCTATATCCAAAAAAAATGATTACCGCAAAGTAAAAATTAAATTGTTATGAGCGTTTAAAGTTAAAATGTTCACGGCGTTGGATATACACTCGATTTCTCATGTAGAGATTTTTTTATTTTGTTGTAATTCAAAAACGAATAAACGTGTGATAAATTATTAACCGATAATATATTATAGGTACTTACTATTTAACATTTACCTGCACATAATTTATAACCATTAATATTATAACTAGTAAACCTTCCTTAGTAAGTTTCGAATTCTTTATGAATAGTTTCAATGTGTATATCAAATTATAATTTATAATAATCTATAACCAAATACGTTTAAAAGAAACAAAAAAAAGTTGAACAAGTGGGTACTGCAGCTTTGCTGTACAGTAGTTGTCAAATATGTCATTACAATGCAATGGATGTGCTATATTTGAATTCAATGATAAATCATTGTTGATCTGAAATGATTCTAAGAGGAAAAGTCGTGTCATCCTACCAAATTTGTATAAATAATCAAATTTAATGATTAAAAAAAATTTATAAAAATCGAAAATATCTCATATGGTTATAAATGACACAACTTTCCAATGAACTATTTTTTTTGTTAGAGGTAGAAAAATCTGTAGGGAATTTTCTATTAAAAAAGAATTTTTATGAATTTGTAACTGAAAAATAATATATAAAACAAAATGGTATACTAAATTAGAAAATGTCTGGTGACTATAAATAGCACAAAGAGAGTCAAAATATTTTGAAAATCTTACCATGTACGGAAAATTTTATTACAAATATTTTGTGAAAATTTCAAGTGTCTGCGGTTATTAGTTATTGAATTACACGAAAAATATTTAATAGTTTTTTTCTTTTTCCCGACGCTTTCTAAAACTACTGGAGATTCTAATTTTGAAAATTGGAGTGAGAAAAATACTACCACCAATGCCAGACAGAAAAAAAAAATCACATGCTCATCAGTATCCAAAAGTATATTTTGAAATTTCATTGAATTATTTAAAAAAGAGTGAAACTTTCAGTATTAAAATATGTTAATTGCAAAATTTCAAATTCTAGACTCTAGAGGTTATAGATGCATCACCTAACACCAAAGACGACGCGTGTGCGTCACACGACCAATGATTTATGAAAGACCAATGACCATATTATTATAATTTATTACTATTAAAATTATATAGGTATTCCGCCATACCTTTATGGTTATAAATCTACCACTGATGTCATTGTCGCCATCGAAACGTGGAATATTTATTATACAAGGTGTAACACAGAATGACCCGGCAATTAATAAAAAATATTGTTGTTTTTATTTTATTGAAATACACGCCGCGGCTACTAATAATAATTATAATACATATTATTATTTGATATTTGAAAATTTTTCAAAGTAAAGTGCCTAATAAAAATATAATTACAATTTACCATGGGTTTTTTTATACTGTTAAAAAAATTAAAGATACATATTTACTTTTATTTTTGAAGTGCGTTTAAAGTCAAATGTTAAAATTCTGAAAATTCCGAAAATTTGCAAATTATTTTTCAGTTAGAAATTCATAAAAGTTTTTTTTTTCATATAGATAATATAAGACATTTTAGTAGGAGATTCCCAACGATATTTTATACTTCTATCAAAAAAAAAAAGTTCATAGGGGAAAGTTAAGCTATTTATAGCCATGAGATATTTTCGATTTTTATAAATTTTTTTTTTAATCCTCAAATTTGATTATCTATACAAGTATGATAGGATGACACAACGTCTCCACTCTGAATCGTTTTTCGACGCAATGATTTTTCATTTAAATTCAAATATAACACATCCACTACAACGGCATGCACGACAACTATTGTACAGCACAGCGATACCCTTATCCATCTTTTTTATTTTAAAATTGTTCAAAAATATTGATCTTAAAAACTTGAATCATTCTTCGCACTATTACTTCAAATATCATTTTCTATATACAATAAATTTGTCAAACGACTTAGGCTAATTTTAAGCTAATTCATATTATCCATGACCCTATCAATTACAATATATTATTATTATCATCTTATAATAATTATAATATTAAATTACAAGCCGTACACCATAACTACTTGATTTAAATATAAAATGTACTATACAATTTTTTTTAATTAAAGAAAAAAAATTAAATTCTTGCAAATAAGCAACAAATACAGTTTAGCTCTGAAGAGAACTTTTTTCAAAACGTGTGTGATTTCGCATGCTTTAATTAATGGAAATAAGACTGTACATTTTCAATAGAGTTGTGGCTAAAAAGTCACAACATTTAAAAATCGTGTTTTTAAGTAGGCATAAAGTAAATTAATAATTTTTTTTATAAATATGATTTTTTTACACTCAGGTTTCTGAAAAAAAATTTGTAATAACCGCGCTGGGGAGTTTAACTGCATTTATGCCACAAAATAAAGTTTAGTTAGGTACTTAGTTATAGCTAGTCTAATAGTCTTTGCTTGATGTGATTGAATATTTTATAAATACAAATAACTACTAATTATATGTAGGTACCCAACTACTACCTAGTTGAACACAAAGTTTTGATATTTAAAAACATAGATAAAATAATTGGTTCTTATAGGTAGTTGTGGTCAATGACTGTCTTTGGAAGTTTTGTGTTGATGTACCTACTCGAGAAATTTGTTTAGAACTCGTTCGATTTTGTTAGACCAGAACGATTGATATACGGACTCCATAAAATGGAGCCACAACCTGTTCCATTATTGAGCGAAACAGTGAAAAGTTTAGTATATATTTAAAGACAAATATTTCATTAAAATCATGTGCGTTTCTAATTATATAGACATAAAGCCGAGCAACCGTGATTTTTAATTTACCAGGTTATCTGTTAGACTCTGCAGTATACCCAACAATTTATAAAATGTGGGATGTATTATTGATTAAATAATATATTTATAATCAAAGGATGCACATTGTACCGATATACATTATACAATATAATAATAATGATATGGATGATGATGACATTTCGCAACCAATTTAAGTACTCGTAATGTGCGCCCACCGATATAGGTAGATTTAAGTGCGTATTGCAGCACCAGTATAAAAAACAACAAGAATTTTCACCACATCTAAGCAGTGCTGAGCCCAGATAAATACTTTTTTATCTAGATAAAAATAAAAATGAACAAATCCAAAATTATCTATTTAATAGATAAAAGATAAACATAATTTATCTAGATAAAAAGCAGATAAAGTTTTAAATAACAATGATTTCAAACTAAAATTGTACTAGAAGTCTAGTAAAATTTAACAGACTTATCACATATAAAACATGTATAGCATTTTTTAAAGGCAAACGCCTATTGTAGTGTAGCTTCTATAATTTAAAAATTATTTTTTTGTTTAGAATAAAAAAAAACATAGGTACATTTTGCTATCCAATATCTTTATTTTTGAATCTCATAAAAGTTTTTAATTTTATAACTAAAATTGTATATATTCAATTTTAACTATATTTGATGTCTATTAACAAGACAATAAAAGATGCACAAAAAAAAATATATATATTGTTATATAACCTTTATTGCTCAAATTAATAATCATAAAAACATAAAATAATTAATTATGTATATTGTTTTTCTTACAAGTTTCTTATTTTCTATACAGCATACTTTAAAGCCAATTACAGTTTACTTAAAAATAATAAATGAACAGTTAATTGTCCTAATAATAATACACAATATACCTAATATGAAGGAACACTTCAATAGGTACTTTTTAAAGTACTTTATCTATTTAAATTAAAAGGTTTCTTTTAGGTCATTACTTTCAATTGATTAGACTATATTATTATGAACATATTTTATATTGGATAATATATTAATATAATATACTCTAATATTATGTCCATCGTTAGTAATAGAAATATTATTGTTTCCGTATTTGTTGTTCTTGTAATCTTAGTGGCTCAGACACAGTGTCCGGCAACTAGAGGGGAAAAATTGTATCGTCTGAAAGCACTCTTGGTAAATCTCGTGGTAAACAAAATTATTAATATAATCACAATATTATAATTTATAAAATATAAATCGTTACCGACCCATCGTCATCGACGCGTTCGAAAACAGTACAATATGGTAATAAGTAATTATCAGGAACAAAAATAAAATAATTTAAAAATAATTTCTTCAACATAAAATATCTAGATAAATTTTAGCAGATAACTGACATTTTTATCTAAGATAAATGAATAGATAACATTTAGATTTTTATCTAGGTAAGATAATAGATAGTTAATATTTTTATCTAGATAAGTCTCAACACTGCATCTAAGTAATGTCACATCTGAATAAATTGTGGTTGCCCTAACTGCGTTACGTACAATTATATTTACAACTGACATTAACTTGCATTTTTAATTTTACTTTATGTAAATTTTAATAATGTTCTAGAAATGTATAAAGTAATATTAACTTTATCGATGAATCAAATAAAAAATGTAATAAAATACTCAAATACACAATAAGAATAAGTTTTGAAAAAATGTATCCACTACATGGCTTACAGTAAAAAAAGGGGGTTCTCATTTGAAGTACAGACGCTTATCGAAGTTTGAGGACACACGAATTAATAGCAGTTCAAAAAACTCAAGAATTTGAAAATATGGTCAATACGTATAATATTGAAAAATTCTAAAATTCAGAATTTAAATATACGTTATAATACATTATAATTGTATTATTAAATGAAAAAATGGGGGGGGGAATGAGCATAACTTATGGATCTCTCTGTATATATTATACATGCTCATTCGCCAAGCACGCTTATCCACACTTTTTTTTTAATTCATTAATTATTTATTAATTCAAATTTAATTTTAATTTTTTAATTCATTAATTATTGAAAATCAGATATTTGAAATTTTTCAATTTAACTAGTGACATTTATATTTTCAAATACTTGAGATTTATTGTACCGTTTATAATCATAGGAGTGCCCTGTGACGATTCGAACTTCTGTTTACGAATACCGCCCTTTATTACTTTAAAGTTTAAACTATTCATTTCGACGCATCTAGATCGAAATTCGTTCGGACGTTTGCGGACTTCGTGGAAATCCCAAACAACCTGTAACATATTTATTTATATAGAAATGTAGTTGCAAAAATGTATGAAACTACGCAATTAAATGCATCTGAATGTCATCCAATCATAAATTACTAATCTATAATATCAAAGAATATTTTTGTTATACCTATACCTCTTATAACAATAACAATATTTTAATCGTTCTCGTTCTTCATAATATATTTTATTGGGAATATAACTGTAATACATTATGTCATACCAGTTACCGAATCGACCACATAATGTAATGTAGAATGAACGTTTACCTCTCTTCGACGTACAAAAACGCATGTGAGATAAACAATGTGAGAAGACCGTTCACACGAACCTATGCTTCTGAATATTCATAAGGATGTTAAACAATTTCTCCAGAGGAAATACTTGAGTAAAAAGCACATCACAAGAAATATTTACATAATATATGTAAGGAATTAAAAGTTTAAGTCCTGCTAACAGCGAGTAAAAAACGTATATTATTGTAATCATGTCTTTCCTCTCTCTTAGTGTTTTAGATCTATAGAGACCCTTTTTTTTTTGTGTGTCTATTATGTTTACACGATATAAGTAGTCGAAACAATACTTTTATTTTTGACTTTAGTATCTTGTTCGACGGGAAAGTGAATACAGTTGGGGCGCATCGGCCGGGTCAAAATTCCCAAGAGTTTTAAAAACCGGAAAAAACAAAACAAATAAATTAAGGAAAAACGGGAATTCTTAAAACAACAATGGCTGCGCCCAGTAATGCGTTATCGTTTCGTTGTCGAAGCTGCGTTCTGGCTCTTTACAACCATTAGACTTACGTCCTAAACTCTCAAAGTTAGTATTCTATAATGTATAGGTACGCCGAGAAAATGGCTTCGCGAACTTCTACGTTATGATCTTATTCGTTGCGCAGTTTTTTTTTACTCACACCACCCCCCACGACATAAGTATGATTGGATCATTATAACACATAATATAAGTATGGGTACATTTGATCATCCTTATTATAGTTTTTTAAATACCTATATAATATTCGAATTTATTTTCACCACCGCACTTGTGCGTCACGACTTATACCAGTCGGCGATGCAGCTAGGTGTATAATTATATGGTAATGAGTTGGTAAACCATCTAATTCTACTCAATCTATGTTAACGGGTCGTTATAGCATCTCTCGGTAAAAAAATCAGGTTGAATATTTTCATTCGTCGATATTATTTATAGTACCATGTGACGTTTCATAATATTATATGGTTGAGGAGGATCTAAATGTTATAACACTTGCTGTTATATAATAATCCATTAATGCCCGCAGTTCATTGAATTTAGTGTTCCGTAATAAAATTATGACTTATGAATTATTATGATATTAGTTTTTGTGTGCGATTAATATCTAAAAAGACCTAGTGCGTCGATGGATATCGTAAACTGTAATATTTTTATAACACACTCATCGTGTACAATGATTATCAGTATTTCACGTAGGGGTCAGAAGTTATCTCATATAAATATGAAATGTAAAGTAAAATTAATGAAAATGTAGTATTATATAATACACAATAATCTCAAATATTTATCAAGTTTATATTTTTAAAAGCTTATCGGCGTCACCCAAAAGTGATCACTTTTAGAAAATCACGCAAAACAGTGCATAACAAATGTGCCTACAAAGAACACACGAGGAACTTTTTGATCCACAAATAACATTTAATTAACTTTTATAAAAAATAAAACTAAAACAATTGGAAACTGAAAATGTCCATAAACAGTTCAAAACGTATAAAAATATTTTGAAAATGTAAATTTTATCTTGTAGAGAACATTATTCTAGCATAAAAATCCAATGGAAATTACATGTATATACGGTCATTTTTTTAAGAGTTAGACCAAAAACCAAAATCGATTTTGTCGACATTTTGCCTAGTACCATTTTGATAATGCAAGAGCTTTTAATTAAAAATGCAACTGAAAACTACATACTTCAGCTGTTTGTTGTTTATTAATACAAATAACTCGTATCTATTTGTTTGAAACTTTGAACACTGCGTTCATCAAAAACTAATCAAACTTGTTCAATTGATTTCGGGAGTGGATGCCTCGTTTTTTTTCTATATCATTATATTATTATATTTATTTTGATATTAAGTACACCACTAACTTGTAAATTTTCCTTTACAGGTACATTTTCAATAGCGTTTCAAAATGTTTTCCTAGGTTTGACGCATGTATGATATCTTCGATTATTTTGCGTTTCACGCTACCAGTCACGAATTATTGTTTTTGAAGGTTTTGATCATTTAATAATTCATGGTTTTGGTTTAAATTTTGTTCAGTTATTCGGTCGTCATCATCTGCAGTTTTTAAAAATAATATGAAAGTTTTGATTGTACGTCTCAACTTAACCTCAACCGGACTTATGGTGGCCAATCCATTTTACGAAACTTGAAATTTGAAATTATTGTCAAGCACTTTTCGTTCTGCGACACGAATTGTTCGGCCATCGTGACTTCGCTGATTAATATTATAGGTAAATTTAATTACAAAGCTCAATTTAAAATTCACAATAGGACAGTACTTTTGAATTCTTAATAAAAATCCACTGTGAATCCACGAAAACGACAACATGTACCTATAATAAAAATAAAAATTTGAACCAACCCAATGATATATGTCAGACTAAATATTTGAAAAACGCTATCATTACATTATAATCATATAAAACAAGTATACAATTAATTTTGAATCATTGACTGTTCCTAAGTATACAATTTCTTCGATTGGCTAAATATTATCAAATAATATCAGTTTTTTTTATGTACAATTGTCACGCTAGCTCCGGCATCTAATAGTATAGTAATGTCGGTTCATTGTTGACTTTTCCCATATTTCGGTTTTATGTTTGGTTATTTTGCTTAAACATACTATGTATAACATGATTTATTTCGTCTGCTATATTATTGTTTTTGAAAATTTACCCTTCACAGACCCAGGTGCCTTTGGGAAGTTCAATTTTTTTTTTTGCGACAGTTATTTCTTCTAATATGTCCCAGCACTTGCCACACCATTACGCGTTCTTATAGCCCATGGATGGTACCAGTGTTTGTAGTTTTGATACAGACTTTGTTGTGGTATAATTCGCTTATTCTAATTCTAATTCTAATTCTAGTTTTTGTAGATTCTGATCGAAGTATGGTCGATATGTTGTAGCGGAACAACCGTCACTGTACACAACGGTTTTCCTCCGAAACTCGAAGTAAATCAGATCTAACCGACTGACATAAATATTACACGTAAAACATAGGTGTGTTGGCCAAAAATAATTGTATCAGCTATCCATCTCATCTTAATCGTAATGGGGGCCCACCTGCAGGGGAAGACTTGTACGTCGTTTACAGTACACCTTTCCACCATGTCGTCAACGTAGTTCTACGTTCAAAATCAGCAATTCCAGTACTAAGCATTTCATGTCCATCTTGATAGGATTTTATGCAGTAAATATGTTTTAAATAATTGTTTCTACCTCATCCACAGCCACAAGTCAAGTGTGCACAGTCCGGTCTCGCGTCATGTTCCTACGTCTGTACATTCCGCACGATCGTCTTTATCGCTAGTTTTATTTAGATCACAATAAATAATTACAACAAGTATGTACCTAACTATAAAATAAACTATACTATCTCTGATATCCTCTTTCCGAATAAAATATTCTTTATTAGTTACCCTAATTTAGTACCTATAATATATTGTATTCCCCAAAATACAAATCAATATTATGCAATTTTATCAAATAATATAAATACAATATTTTTGATTACGTGATTGAGTACAATTTATAAAATTAATATAATATAATGATAGTAAATTCATTGTTCCTATAAAGCTTTTGAAAAAAATTAAAATATGAATAGATTGATGGTAAAATGTATAATATTACCATACCATTTCATAGTTTTTAAAAAATATATTATTATTCAGCCATTTTAAGAAGGAATTGAGAGAAAATAAAATATATTTCTAATATACGTAATTAGCCATTATAAGACTGAAAGTCACATATCCGAAGAATTTAGACGAATCTTATTTTTTTTTTTTTGTGTTGAGACTTAACCAATATTTTTGAAATATATATTTTGGTTCCTATATTCATATCTATGAAGTTATTTATTATGGTACATACCTCAAACATAATATTTCTATAACACCAAAATATCATGAAAAAATGAAAACAACATTTCCATTTAATTGAATATCACGAATACGAAATAAAATGCTTTTATTTCCGGGATGAAATGAATCGGTCCATAGAAAGGCAGAAACTTTAGTTCACGATCTCCCCAAGTTGTCAGAAATCTTTATTCGGTGGTTTCATTTGGGATGTCTCTAAGATTTTGGTAAACCTGAAATATTATATTATTTTTTTATATATTTTTAATCATTAATTTCTTGCTTATAAATTCTACTTTTCTTATTTGCGTTTTAGATTCTCAGTGGAGCGATAAATGTAATTGATTTTACAATGATGTGTGTTTTTATTTTATTTAAGTCTGTATGCGATAGTATCAAATAATGCTTCAATTTTTCAATTTCGATATCTTGTTCGATGGGAAGAAGTGAATCGGTGGTACATTCAGGAGGTCATTTTTAAAATTCCCAATAGTTTTCCAAAAGCTCCAAGAAAAACAAGCTAAAAATTAAGGAAAAACTGGAATTTTACCCAAAATCAGTTTTGACAAGATCGATTTGGTTGTTGATTAATAACTCTAAAACTAATGGCCATAGATACATATGATATTTTCACTGGTTGTTTATATTAGCATTTTCTATACACGATAAAATATACAGAGAAATATTTAGACTTGTTTGAGATGTTTGCGGACATTGTAAAATTCAAATTTTTTTTTTTATAAATATCAATAAATTGTAGGGAGTAAAAAAGAAGTTTAGAAAATTTAATACAAAGCTCTAATACATTGTTACAATAGTAGTTGAAAAATATTAAAATATATAGTCACACTTTTTTTTTATACACATTTAAAATTCAAATTTTGACAAAACACGTAAAATTACGAAAATATGGAAATTTTTGAGGTAAAGAAAATTCTAAAATTTTTCTTTCAATCTGAATGTAAATGTTATACAATAGACCCACTTTACTTTCTTACCTTTTTATATTTGTACCAGAGTAAGTGCTTCACGTTCAAATTTTGAATTAGATTTTATTATCTTCAATATTACTAGTTGTTTTTTTAGTATTTTTAGACGATATATATAATAATTTCCAAAATATATAGTAGGAAGGTTTAGTACTATAGTGTATACTGTTAGACTTTTCATAAAAACTGCAGTCCACCCTATTATCTTCAAATTTAATACCATCTATTATGCAGTGATCTACTTGTAACCTACTGTACAACAGGGTGACATCCACTTGACCCCCCTTTTTTTTTCTTTATTTCACCACTTGGTACGCATTTTTATATAAGTGTCTTTTTTCAGTTCTAAGTACAGCAATAAATGTATATCATAAGTTTCAAAGGTCTGACTAATAGTTGATAGTCGAACACACATATCGATTACGGATGATGAAACCGTAATTTAATAATCAGATAAATGCAATGCCAATTAGTATAATAGTGGAATAGAAAAAGCTGGGTGCAATTCATGAGTCACTTATCGAAATATTTATATCTGGGAAGCAATTCATATGCAGCAGAAAATATAATGAAGAACTGAACCTGTGGTTCACAGAACTTATTCGAATGGGTGCTCGAAACTTTTAAATAATTATTTTAAGTGAAATTATTTCGTCAAAAGTGCATTCAACTTACTGATTAAAATAATTACTTTAATAACATTAATATCATAAAATATACTAAGTAATTATAGGTTGACAGACCATATTTGTTCAGAATTGTTTTTCGTGTACAATGGTTTTATATTATCATTGAATTCTAATCGAATACATCCATTAAAGTGACCCATATGACGCCTGCAGTTTGACAACAGAGCAGTAAATCTTTTTTATGTTCAAAAATATCATTGAATGGCTAAATTACCTTTTATTATATTATCAATACATTAGCTACTATAAGTAATGACAATCAACAATGTGAATTTATATAAAATATTTGTTTAAGGACTAAAGTAGACAAAAATTGTTAAACAATATATATTTTTAATTTTTTTAATAACAATGCTTTTTCTTGCTAATTATACTAATTATAAATGTAAGTTATTATGAAAAGTTTAGCATCTTTTTTTACCAAATAGCTTTTACAAAAATGTTACTGTTTGAAATTTGTACTCTAATTATATATTTACATATATCTTAGAATGTATGTAAAAAAATGAATAACAAATAATTTAGTAATTACTAATCTTACTACCTACAATAAAGTTACTTAGATTACGTATACATTACTTAAAATAAATAAATTTAATTAAATTTAAAATTTACAACGTTATAATTTTGGTTTAGTAAACTTAAGTGAAGTAGTTACTCCCCAATCCTGGAATATATACAATTTATATACATACTTTATACATATTATATAAATAGCTGTACCCCGAGGAACAGTTTTAAGTCCTCTACTTTTTAATATTTATATAGGAGTAAAGTAAATGGTCTACTAAACCAAAATATTAAGGAAGAAATATGCAGACAATACAGCTGTAATAATATAATCGATTTTGAAAATAGTAACAATATTTATTTGACACCAAATTAAAAGTTTTAATCACATATTATTATATAATACAAGATTATACATCAAATAAATACATTCCTTAAAGAAATCAAATATTGGTTGGACAATAATTATTCACTTCAAATCAATTATGATAAATCTACTTTTAAACATTTTAAAATAAAAAATAGTTTTATACCGAAAATAGATCAATTTGAAATTCAAACCACTTATAAAATCAGGATACTATAATAGCTGTAACCGTCCTACCATAAATAAATCAAACCCAATTAGGTACTATTAGACCATGACGGTCATCTAAAACGGAAATTGCACATTAATAAACTAGTAAATAACCTAAGAAAATAACTGTACGTATTATTTAAAAAACTAAAAAATATTTTGTGTCATAATAACAAAATTAACACAATGTTAATATAAATATTCCTTAACCAAATCAACCCTGTGCCAATCGTCACCATACTATATTATATTGTATTTGTAAGTTTTCGTGTTAAATAAAAATTAAATCGGTCCAAATAATGTTGAATATTATAAATACTTTGAGAAATGAATAACTGTAATTTTATCTAACGAATTTTAAATAATAATATCTATAATTCATTTATCAGTTTAACTAACTCTGCTAACTTTTGTAAAGATCTCTCGCCTCCGCACGTCCACGGTTTGGAGGTGACCGACAATAATTTAAACGTTTGTTATGCATATCCTATATTATTAACTGTTAAATATTGTTGGAAATCAATAAATTATGATTATTATTATTATTACATACAAAGGTACATAATAATAATATTACATACATATAGCTTTCCGACAACATTTTTAGCTATGAAATGTTTCTTCGTTCAATACATTTTTTCGTGTGGTTCATCTGAAATGAAACGACAAAGAGCAATAGAATTTTGGAGAAAAAAAATTCAATTTTCGTTTTGTGTCTCGACTGTAAAATATGTGCTGTGCACGATAGAGAGAGATATTTTGTAGGTTGGCACACACACATAATATTATTCATGGCCGGTTACTTCTCAGCAACATTTGTGTGAAATCAATTGTTTTTGGTAAGTTTTTTTGCGCGGCCCTACCTATAATATATAATATATAATATAACATTCTGTCTGTTCGATATTTAGTAGCAGATACTTATTGCTATTTATTGACGTCGTGCCTGCCGCAGCCGAGTACACGAAACGGAACAATAATAAATATTGCTTTCCTCGAGTGCGCCCGCCGCTGCCCGCGATCTCCTCTACAAAGTTTCCGAATGATTATACACGTCGTATACATATCATATCGTATTATTATAGGCGTATATAGGTACTATAAAAACAAAATCGAAAATAGATTGACACGAACTGTGTGCCTACAATATATGTTATTATTTTGATGTGTACAAGTTGAACGTTCGATAATAATAATTTAATACTTATATATAATAATATTAATAACATTCGCGCACGTACATATTGTAATGATATTATAAAATTCGCAGCAGCAGGTGTTTTTGTTATTACACGTGTAGGTATAAAATATGATAATACTAAATAGGCGTAACTGTTTTTTTTTTCTAGTCGTTCGACGACGTCGATTCTTGATGATGATGATGATGATGATGATGATGATGATGATGATGGGTCAGGGACGGTTGTACACGTGCTTGTTCCGAGCCATATATTAATAATATAACAATAATAATAATAAAATAATAAACAATAATGTCCAATATGTTTCTGTAATTTTCGCGATATTATAGGTGCATAATATAGTATCTAATTATTAAATAATCATACTAATTGAGGCCACACGGAACGATTTTCATAAATGTTTCAACAATAATTGTGCACACGATTTACCAGTGATTTCAGCGGAGACGGAAATTAACGATCATTTTGATTTGGCCCCGATTTCAATACCCGAAGTGCATTTTTTTTTCTGGTTGCTCCAGGACTGGTGGAACACGATTGCACCCGTCTCACATGTTCACATTCAAAAAGACGCAACACGATTACTCTACATGAAACGTGTGTGATGTCCTTTTAAAAATATTCTCCTTTCTTATCAGAAACAATCAGAACAATTATGCAGAAGTTATTTTCTGATAAGTTTCTTTCCAAATACTCATACATAGGATTTAAAGGAAAACATCTGTAAAGTTTTCTCCTCTGAAATGTTGTAACTTAATATTTGGTAAGTCATATTTTTATAGGCCGTCCTTCATACTTTATTAGTAAACACAATTTTGATATCATCTTGTAACTCTGTTGATAGAGTCCATAAACAAGATGAAAAAATTCTCCTTCCCAATTTTACAAGCATAGGACTGACAACAAAATTAAATGTTGGGATGGTTGACAATTATTTTTAATAATTTTATTTATCCAAATGAAATATGTCAAAAGTCCATAATGCCAAGCATTAATACAGTCGAACTTTTAACTTCAACTTCGAGTTAACGAAGTCTGACTGCATTTTTAAATATTTTATTGGAAAATTGTTAAAAGGACAACACATGTTTCGTTTTTAAGATAAAAAAGTTGAGTTGAAAATGCCAGAAGTTAATCTAGTCGTTTTTCTATCACTTATTGCGTATACAGTCGAGATTGACAAAAAAAATGTTGGCCATATTTTAAGGTCATTATCGCGTTGAACTGCCGGTTTTCTAGAGTATTCTTAGGGCACTTAAATCCGGGCCCTAATTGTAATAATTAATATAGGTACGACCCCGTATTATATTGTCGTGTAAAATATCATATTATAATCATTATTATAATCGACGATCCGAAACATAGTAGGCGAAAAAAAACTACACCACTGACTAAAAACTATATACCCAACACCGGCGCTATCACCGTGTTGTAGATCAGTTTCAGTTTGTACAGCGACATGTAAAGGGCCAGTTCGAGTTTTTCGAAAAACATGGTCATGGCGGTCAGAATGACCTCCTCCGTCATCATCATGCCGACGGTCCTCGGTCGGACGACGACTCGGTTGAATTCGTCGGCCACACGGCGGGGACCCACGATGACCAGACCACGACCCGTGCCGTCGCGATCGTCGTCGACTTGCAGTGCCTGCGAGTCGTCAGCACCGTGTCCGAGTCTCAGAGCAGACGCGACCGTGCTACAATCGTCGTCGTCACCTGCAATGCCGGATGTGACGGCTGGAGTGGTGGCTGAAGTGGCGTCTGAAGTGGCTGCGGAAGTGGTGGCGGAAGTGACACCCGAAGTTGCTGCAGTGGAAGTGTCGCACAGATCGGCTGTACCGTCGTCGCAAGCGATCGCGTCCACTGCGGCGGCCGACGTGTCAGTGGCGATGACCGACGAGACGGTGGCGATGGCCGAAGAGGCGCTGGTCGCGGCCGAGGAGACGGTGGCTGCAGCCGGCGGCGGGGCGGTGGCGTCGGCTGTAAACACCTCGTCCACCGGCCACAACACCATGAGACCTGAGGAAAAAGAACATTTTCCGTCAGTGCATTGTACTTATAGAAAAGAATATTGTATACTTATACAGTGTGTCTCGAAAAAATTATCGATTTTAAACTGCTATAAATCAAATTAATTTTCATAAAAAAATCATAAAAAAAAGTATCGTTCTTTAGAAGAAGCTAAGATTTAAACGTGAAAAATAATATCGGGAATATGATGTGTGTTTTTTTCGATTGATTTTTTTATTTTTGTATCTGTCATAACCGTTTGGGGCAGTAAATCTGCTTCGATTTTCTTCAACAGTATTTTGTTTGATAGGAAAGTGAATCTAGCTGGTGCATTTGGTAGGTCAACATTTAAAATTCCCAATAGTTAGGCACAAAATACAGAGACCCACTTGTAACCTACTGTACAGCAGAGCAACACCCACTTGCCCACCTTTTTTTTAGTTGTATTTGTATTCTTTTGCATACTATACATATACAGTATACTTGCAGTGTCACGTCTTATAGAACTTTGCAGGTACCCAGCATAAAATATTATGGTAGACTTCACACAGGTTATACAACTATATTGTATACTGTGACCAATTTTAAAATGTCTTGATTATTTAAGGGAACATTTAAAAACCACAATAATACAAGCATTATGTTAGATTAATATTTAAGTCATGCTAAAAATCTTGAGTGACAAGAAATAATTTAAATTCAAAACAGTGTAGTTACAATTCAATAACCCAACACAGCCAGCAATACATAACTATAACACAAGATCATAAAATCTTATATTTTCCACAATAAACACAAAAAAAATATTATAACAGCTATCTGATAACTCGTTTAATATTATACAAAAAGCAGCCCAAATAAAAAAATGTTCAACTATTTGTAATTTGTAAGTTGTTAGTAAAGATATGGTTATTGAACGGATAGTTTTGTAAGATAATTTTATCAATACTATAGATCATATCATGACGTATATGCTTAGTTATTATTATATTGTTTTTATTTTTAGATGCTCTCCTCTTTCCAAACAAGGATAAAATCCTTAGTGTAGAATTAATATAGATACTTAACTCATTCCTCTAAATTTCAAGACAGCTAAATAAAATATTTTTTATTATTAGTTCAAGTATTTCTACCAACATTGATTTTCGAATGACGACTCTTTAAAGAAATTAAGAAATTAAAGAAATAGGTACATATGAACAGTAATATAGTTACTTTTTTATCTAAAATGTAAAGTAATTTTGTAACGAATAAATTAACTTAATTTCTTTAATCACTAAGTAATGTTTAAAGTAATTTAATTACTTTTTAAAAACCCAAACCTGGTATGAGCACATTGTTACTATTATTAATATTTAGACAATTACTTATCATATAAGTATTAACTAGGATTCATATTATCAAAAATATATCACCAAAATATTTGGGTTACAAAATTATTTTTAATTTGGAATTATAACTCAATGCTTTGTATTAAAATACGTTTAGAAACCAGAAATTTAACACGTTCGCTTTTTGTGCTTTTCTAACTTATTTAATGTTTATATTAAGTTACTAAGAAGATACATTTTGGTTTGAAAAAATTGTTGAAATATATAAATGGAAGATTAAACTCCGGTGGTTCTGAGTCAATAAACTTAAAGTATTAAAATGCTAGTTAAAAATATTTGTATTACTCTGGTCTCTGGTATAGGAAGTTTGGTTATGGCAATGAGAAGACCTAACCTAACCTCGGATTACGTATTCACTGGAACAGCGGACATATTAGTGGGTCTCTTTCAACCTTCTACATCTCACTTTAAACCTTTTTTTTTAAAAAAAACTTTTTTAAATGTGTATACCAGCAACGTTTATAATTTTGTACAGTTAAAACTAAAAAAAAAAATAGACTAGCAAAATAATTACGTAATATTATTTACAATATAGTTCGGTATACGTATTATACACAAATATAAATTATTATTCAATAATTATAGAAACTATATATTATACAGGTGTGGTTTTAAATTCTGTACATACTTATGTTACCATAACCCGTGTGTGGCGTGTATATAGTTTATTTTTTGTGTACGTATACACGATAAGTAGTCGAAAAAACTTCAATATCTTTTCTGGTAGGAGAGTGAATCTAGTTCGTACTTTAAATAGGTTAAAAAATTAACTTGAAGAAAATCAGGAACTTTTAAGCAAAATAATTTTTTGAAAAAATCGGTTTCGTTTTTCGATGTTACTCTAAAACAAATAACAGTGGATACTTGAAATTTTCACCGAATGCTTATATTAGCATTATTAATGAGCAATACAATTTTAAATTAACCTCTTTATAACTATTAGAAAAATTTGATTATCATTAGATTTTTCTTTCATTAATTGTCAATAAAATAAATTGGTCAAAAAACTTGAACATTTAATAAAATGTTTCTCATAAGTTGTTGTTGGTGAAAATTCAAAAATTTAAGTATTATTATTATATTCAAAATATTGTTAATACTGAAATTAAATGTTAAAGTTAAGCGGTTCAACCAAAATATTTTTTTTGAGCGTTTAAAGTTATAATTTTGACAAAATACGTCAAAATCATGAAAATGTGCAAATTATTTTGAGTTAGCGATTCGTAAATATTTTTCTACTTATTTCTGAAATTTGAAATTTCAATAAAACATTTCTCAGAAGGTTTCCTATCATAACTAAAAAAAGTTTACCGGAAAGTCAAATAATTTTTTTATGAGCATATTTCCCTGTAAGTTAACGAATTCTCATCGAACGATTTTCTTATTTTGTTGCTATTCAAAAACGAGTATCTATCGTAGAAAACTTGAAACTTTCACCATAAAGTGTTAGTTTTATCATTTTGTATAGGTAAATGTTAAAATGTTCAAAATATTTGGACTTGTTTCGAGATACTTATAGGTATATGTGAAACATTACATTTTTTCTGTACATGGTAATAATAATCTTTTCGTCTTATAAAAATGCTTTTGCCAATGCATGACAGTGCACTTGACCACCTGTGACCACCTGGTGTTATGTAGAACTGTTGCAGGTGCAAATGTGCAATGATATGATTTTGCACATTGTGGAGCTGAAGTTTAATCTCATTTAAATATAATACTATTTTATTATTTGTTCGTTGCTTTTTTTTGATAAATAAGATGATGGCCACAACTACTGAACAAATAATAAAATTACATTATTTTATATACGTATATCTTATTTTACGTTATTTGTTATCACTTACCAATACTTATAGGTAGCGGTAAGCAGTGCAAAAATTATCGTAGAATATAGACTAAATTTAATAAAAATATAATTTTTTTAATTTATATAAGTGTTGCGTCGTGGCGTAGACCAACCAATAAACGATTTTTATCGTTTGCGAGAAATATTCAAATGTATTAGTATACAATTTGTTGACAGTAATATTGTTGTTATTGTTTATGTTACATTGCAAAGCTTATCATTAATTCTTATGATTCATTTTTCGTCCGATTTTGTTCGTAATCTATATATTATTATGTATATATAAAATGCAAATTCTGTATGTGTGGCCATCTTTCATTCCTAAGCCCTTCGACCGATTGAAATTTTGTTTGCTATAGATTAGAAACAATTTTTGGGGTGCCTAAAACCCAGCCACGAAAGTGTCATTGTAATCGGTCGAAGGATTTAGTAGTGAAAGAACGACGAACATTATTATAGATTTTGTCTTTTATAATATAAATATAGGGTTGTCAGTCGTCCCGTTTTATACGCGAAAGTTCCGTACTTAAAGAACCTGTCCCGATGTCCCAGCAAAAGCTTTCGGGGCGATTTACTGACCCGTTTTTAAATATGTCCCATTTTTATAACTGCTAATAGAAAATACGTGTAAAAAATTACAACCAAAGTTGGTATTAGACGCCACAGATGCATTAACTTTTACTAGCGCTGATGTATAGGTAGTATAGGTACCTATATTAATACAGTGAAACCTCTAAATACCGGACACCCTTGGTCACTAAAAACGTGTCTATTATTCAGAGGTGTACGCTATTCAGAGGATTCAGATTGTATACATTTTATAGTTGGTTCCCAAGAAAACGTCTACTATTGGAGGTAATCGCTATTGGGCGGTGTCTGTTAGGGGAGGTTTCACTTATCAAAATTGTCTAAATGACAACGAGTTAAAGTTTCGATTAAAATTATTGAATTTTTCAACAATCATACTAGAATTTTATGAATTATTATGAAATTCCTCAAAATTAAATTTAAATGATTTAATAATGCCTGCAAACCTACGGATACAAAAGAAATACTTGAAATTTCATAATAATTAATAAAATTCTAGTATGATTGTTGAAAAATTCAATAATTTTAATCGAAACTTTAACTCGTTGTCATTTAGTCAATTTTGATTCTAGAGTTATGGTAAAAAGGATCAAATTGACCTAAAAAAATCGTTCTGTCTGAATTTGGTATTCAAAACATCTATAGCCATTTAAAAAAATTTAAGATGTATTACGCATGCGCACACGGAAAAATCAAAAAATGTAAAAATCATCAAGAAATGTGTATTTATGTATTCCCTATCTCCTCCAGATAACCGCATATCAATCTGATTTCATTGGACAGAATTATTTAGTGTTATCTATATAATATATAATATATTGTATTTTTATATTACGTATATATAAGTACAGACAGTATTTAAAAATACTTTAAAAATAATAGGGGAAAAAAATAGAACAATTTGCAAAAACTATAAATTTTACACAAAACCAGCTTTTGACTAATATGATTTAATTTGTTTCAAATCAATAATAAATATCAGACTGCGCATAGACTCAACATTTTCAAATAATGCAATTAGGCACCAGACAAGGAATAATTTTCAAAATACTTTTTTTTGAATTTATAGGCAGTTTAAATTGTATTTAAATTAATTAAAAAAATGAATTAAAATTATTTTTTTCGATTTATGTTATTTTGAGTGATCAATACATATTTATTATAGGTACAATGACTCATTATAGTGAGTATATACTTTTTTAAACTATGTTAATAAATAATTATTAATGAGCCGACTTTTATTCACCCACCTACCTACTAAATGTTATATGTGTCGCTGAAGCAATACACGTCCCCTGCTAATGGTTAGGTTAAATTTAAAGTACTAAAATTGGCCCAGAATACCATATTATTCTCCTTTCGGGATGATATTATTTTTTTAAAACACCTACACCCAACCAGTGATGGATCCAAGTTAGATAAAAGAACAAAGCCCACCCTCCCTCAGACCTTACACCGAATGTGCACGTTAGCTCCCCATTTTTTTAAAAAAAATATTATAATATGTAATGATTTAATTATACAGACGAATAAAATATATAGGTTAACCTTAACACACAACTACACAAGTACCTACCTAACGTAATGGCTAAAGAGGAAGACCTGTACAACCTGCGAAATTAACCTAACGGTAAAATACGTAATAACAGATTAGTGACCACAGAAAATACAACACTCAGACTTACGTTTGAACACAAAAAATATCAAAATCGTGAGAATCAAATTCTCGAGAAAACGGACCTTTGCTATAAAATTGAAATTGAAATAAAAAAAAATTTTCTTTTAACCACGCAATCAATTTTAACTACCTAATAACACTTTTCGTTGATGTTTCAAATTATTGGTAAAAAAAAAAAAGAAGAAAAGATAGTTAAATAACGCGGGCAAATGGGTACCACTCTGCAGTACAACTGTCGTGTCAAGCAGGTCACTGACCATTGTTATGGACTTTTCACTTGGCATTAATTCGTTTAACGTTTTAATTCAACGTATCGTCCATAGACATTAAAGATATGGATTGGCCATGCCTATACCTTATACGAGAAGCGCTGTACGACAGAAGAAAACTTGGTTACCAAATTGGTTAGCAGTGGTTCAAATGTAGTTGACTGGTATTTGTTAGCTAATAGCCGCGATAACCGTGGTGATAACTAACCATATTTAGGTAACCACTGTTGTTAGGTTCACTATATGGTGAAATATTTCACAAAAACGTAGTAAGAAAAGAGTAGTCCAAGAGTAGGTACTAGGTATAGTCATTAATACTAACGGAATATGAGTGCTGAGGTCAAAATATTGCTACAGTACATATGTATGATATTGTATATTTGTGTCATTTTTGTATGTTTTTTGATAAAGATTTTGAATACAACCTTAAATGTATATAATACTAAAAGTTGGGTATATTTTATTCCCAGAGTGACACCCACTTGCCCACCTTTTTTTTATTCAACCTTCCATACTTCTAAATTTAATTTCTATATTATGAAAATTGTAAAATATTTTTTTATATTTTGGTATGCATTATTGATATACATTTTTATTCTGATTTCTAATTACATTTTGAAATTTGATAGTAAAGTTAAAAGAGATATTTGATTTTAATATCACTATTGATTTGTTAGATGATTTTCAAAAATTGTTATCAATATTTAAAATAGATTTCTAGCCCTGCTATAAATGGCTCGAATAGAGTCGAAATATTTTTAAAATATTATTGCCATGTATATAAAAAGTTAGTATTCGAACCTACTGTTATTCGTGTTTGAATTACAACAAAATAAGAAAATCAATTTCGTCAAAAGCTTTGTGTGTTCTGATTATTTTGAAAAGTACTTTGAATTTTTTACTTTTGACCTCCCAAAGTACCATCTATATTCACTTTCATGCTTGAGTTTCGAATTGAATCGTTTTTACTTCTCCAAAAGTCAAATGTTTATAAGAGACAAAAAATAAAAAAAACCCACACAGCACTGTAAAATCAATACAGCTTAACTATATTGTTCAGTTCCGAATCTAAAATGTAAATAAAATCAATAACATTTTTATTATATCGAATGCACAAATTGCACTTGGATCCTGGAAAAATAATTAAGTGTATTAAAAAACTAAGCCTAACCTTTGAAGATACTCTGTTTAAGGATCTAAACTAAATTTTTGAAAAAAACCACTGGATTTTTTTTTAAAAAATTGTCATTCAGAAAAAGCACATTTTTTTCTGAACAATAGAAAATTGGGGTGCCGTATGTATCATTTAGTGGGAAGAGGACGTGTAATATTTATATATTTTTAGTTTATTTCACGTACATTTTAAAATGCGTTCATGAAAAAAGAAATCATAATTGTTTTTGATTATAAAAATTGATTGATTAAAACGGTTAGCCGATAAAGAATTAAGATCGATTACATTTTTATTAAATCGCCGAGAAGTTCAATAAAATATCTCACTTTACACTTTATCGACAATATTACTGTTTTAATATGCCATTTAAACTTTAACGATATAAACCCGTAACTGCGTTCCAAGACCAAATACCTTTCTTTGCTCCATATTTTGTGCATTTTGTACTGCGTTCAATCATTAAAAAATAAAAAACGGAACTAGGATGTTTGAAAGGTAATAGAATAATTTACATAATAATTTTCGATTACATAAAATGAATGGTCGGTCGTTCAATAATATTTAAGTTGTTATTACATCGAAGAAGTCTATCTCACTTCAGGCTTTATATCGGCCACGGTAATATGTATTTTTACAAATTTTAATGTTATAAACCAATGTATATAACTGCGTTATAAGACCACAGTAGAGCGTAGGTAGTAGGTGGGTTGGATGGGGGAGGGGTGATGGGAATTGAAAACGGCAAAATGTTTGAAAGGTAATATAATAATTTACGTGGTTGACAATTATATTGGTATATATGAAAAAAAAATTAAAAAAATAATTTTCCAATAGAAAAATTTAATGGTCGGCTGTTCAATAATAATACAAATATTATTACACTGACGGAGTTTATCTCATTTAATAATTTATATTGACAATGATAATTTATTTGAAAATGCCATTTTAACTATACCTAATAAAAAATAATAATATAAACCCGTCACCATATTACAAGACCAAAGAAATGTTTCTCTGCTCGATATTGTGCGTTTTATGCGCCGTTAAATATAATTAAAAAACGATTTAAAAGTAATATAATAATTTACATAATCCGAAACGCATATTTATATGGAAAAACCGATTTGTTACTTTTTTATATATACTTACCTATAGGTATTTGAAGTTGAAAATTATTATAAAATTGTTTTCAAATTAATTTAAAACTTATATAGGTACCTAGTTTAATAATTATTTTTTAAATCCATGTTTTATTTTTATTTTTTTTTACATTGTACATTAATAGCGACACGCTATTACAACTTTTTTTAAATAATAGGTACAAATAAAAAACGGTACGGATATTGTTAAAAATTTTAATGTAATCGTTCAAAATAATTTTATAGTAAACTCATAGTTTACCAACCAGTTGGAACGGTTTCTTTTTCGATAACTGTCGATAAAAAATTATTCGTTCCGGCAAAAAGATTAAAAATGTAATACAAATCTCCTTAAAATTAGTGGATAATACCGGTGTTAAAAGGAAAATTGAGCATAATCCATAATAATGTTTTGTGAGCGTCCAAAGTTAAGATGTTACCGAATTTAGTTAAATTCACGAACATTTTCAAATTGTTGCGCAATTAAAAATTCCTAAAAGTGTTAATATTTATACCTACCTATGATTTTACATTTTGATACATTTTGATCGTAATTCCACAAAATATATTTTTAAAAAAAAATGTAAAAGTTATAATAATACAAATAATTACGTCAACCTATCGTAATACTAATAGTAAAATAAGTTACTAGGTACTAAAATAAGTACAAAATAATTTTGTTTTTCAAAATTCACTTTTACTCTAGTGCAAATGAAAAAATTAAATAAAAAATTACTTTCCTACAAAACACAGAGAAGAATCAAAAAGTTAAAATATTTTTTCAAAATTAAAGTCGGACCTCCGGAAGTGTACTTACCTATTTTTCTTCATTTTGCATGTAATTGATCTAAATGCACGAGAAACGACTAGCTTTCAATACTATAATATTTAAATACATTTTTGAAAAATTTATTTCAAACACTTGTTATTATATTTTGTATTTACTTAAAAATATTAAATACAAAATTCTTTCAAACTAGATTATTAGTTTGGGTTTTTCGACTATTTTTTTACACGGAAATGGCTTATCGTTGACAAGTCGACGACTTGCCCTAATTTATCTGAGGTGATTATAAATATTTGAGAAATAGTTCAAACATATAACGGGGAAATTAATGTTTGTACAAATATTTAAGTACTTGAAATATTTTTTGTGTGTATTTAAATACTTTTTAATTTAATTATTTAAAATTGTATTTTGGTAAATTTAGACTATAGTCTATGGTCGTTGGCGAAACGAACGTGGTCATTGAAAATCGATTATTACTCGATTTGTTTTTTTGATATCTATTTAGTGGGGGGTGCTCAATATGAAAGTGAAAAACAATAAATAATTACACACACGCATATGTCCATATTTACGTGTGCCGAACTAGTCTCGTTTCATCTCTATCTCCGTGTATCGGTTCTTGCTACCAGTTCATCGGTAGACTAAAATATAATATATATTATTATATTATTCACATAATATTTTATTTCAACATGAGCTTGATAATTGTACTCGGTATGACCATAAATGCGTCTTGTCTGACATCTAAATCTTCTCATATGCCCCCCCCCCGTAGTTTGTGATTAATCTGTCACTGCAGTAGAAGCCTGGTATGTCCATACACCAGTGAAAGACAAAGTTTTAATAGTTATCGTATAATACACAACTGAACTATATCTTTTGTGCGCTTATTATTTCGTAGAGCCCAGCGGTTCTCAAACTAGAGGTCGCTAACAATTTTTTTTAAATTAATGCTGCAGGTCATAACAAAAGAGTCGCCAACATGATGTTAGCAGCATTTGTGGCCTTAAAAAGATTGAGAACTGTTGGTATAGCATATATAAGACTATACAATATGGACTATATAGGTAGTCGGCAGTGGAAGTGTTAACAGCCAGGAGCAATATTTTCACATCTCGTTTCTGTTTTATTTTTATTCAATTGGTTTATTTGGTAATTCGTTTGGACATTTGTTTTCAATTAAGAAAGGTTTTCAAGAAAAGCACCATTCAACATAATAATGTTATAACAATGCCTTGCGGACGTCTTTCTAAGCCATGATTTATTGACAACTTAAGATTTACTCAATGAACGGGGCTTTGACATGTTTCGATGATAACAAATGTCAGAGACAATCTTTCATAAAATAATCTTTACAGTATATAAAACCCACGAACTGCAGGCATCCACTTCAATTATACTTCGTACTAGTCCTGAGATTATTATCAACGAAAATCAACTTCATAAATATATAAAACATCCTTATTTTTGTTTTATTATAAGAAAATTATTGTAAAAATAAAATAAAATGTTTTTATTCAAATAAACATATTATATAATTTTTGGAGAACTAGACATGATCTAAACCAGTAGGTACTTTTATAATAATTATTGCAATATAATATCATACAAAATACTATTATGGTACAATTTTAACGTCTTATAATATATTCATGGAATAAACAAATTAAAATTATCTCAATTATTTTGAAAACTGAATTGAGTATAGAAGATGATATAATATAATTATACGTAATGGTACAATGTTTTAATGTTTCAAGTCGTCCCGACGATTAATATTTTTTGAACTAAAACAAAATAACTAAAATTTTTATTTTTCATCAAATTTTGAGCTTAAATTACTTAGGTATATATAGAAAAATAATTGTGCATGTTATCATGTATTTTAATACAGTAGGTGCCAGCTAGTTATAGATCTAGACGTAGTAGGTACATAAATTATTAGTATTTTACCTACTTAGATGTAGGCAAGATACTCAAAAAATAGTAACATGATACAAGGTCCAAGAAACATTGTGAAAGTAGATAAGATACAACAATAAAATACATGATTTTTCCATTTATTAATAGTTATATTTCAAATTGCATTTTATGGGCAATGCATTATACGTATATTAATTATTTAATAGGTATAGGTACTTAAAATGTTTGTTATAATTCGCTAATACACATAATAACTAGGCAATAATTACACCACTATTAATAAATCCCCATAAATATTTTATGAGCTCATAACTACTAGAGATGTGCAGAAAAAAACCTTAAAAATGCACTATAAATCTCGAAAATACACTAATAGAATCTGAAAATTACGTTAAAAAAATCAAACTATAAACGTATATCAAACCCTATTTATTTAATGGCTATATTCGTTCACAACAATTAAATAAGACAAAAATTAAAAAAATATTCATAAAATGTGTGAATAAAGTTTTAATGATTGGAAGTTGTTAAAAAATATCAACAAATGAAACATTCACCATATAATTAAGTAAAAAACTAACCTAAACATTAAAGAATGTCATAAGATGCAAAAAAAAAATCTAAATAATATAAAAGTTTCAAATTTGAACTCATTGGTACCTACTATTACTAATTCATTACAATTTTTAGTTGAGAAAGCTATATTTTACAATTACCTAAAAATAATAAATTTTCTTACAAATGTACAGCCCTCATGAGTCATGACGCATAATTTGTATTTATATAGCATTTTTGTTTTAAGTAAAGTTGGAATTATTCAGAACACATTTTACATGATAACAGGTGTTTTTAAGTATTTGATTTCTATTCCCATAGTATTAAAAATAACGAATGACCCAATTAACTCGTTCAGTTTACAGTTTATCAGTCGTTATAATATTGAACTCTCCAGATGCTATGAGAAGAATAAACATATAGTACCTACTACCTACGATATAGAGTCGATACTTGATATATAGGTACTCAATGTGGTATGATGTATAATTATGTACTGCTAATTAGTGTTAAATTAATTATCGCAGGCTTAGCTTAGTTTACAAAAAAAAAAGGAATAAATGATTAAGTGAAGATGTATAAAAAAAATATACATGTGGTTCAAAACATTCTGTAAGCTAATCCGTTACGATAGTAAATTCTCATCGCGACCTAGTCTCCGAGGCCGCTCGTCAATAAAATTCTAACGACCCAAGCACCAGCGCAAGGATAGAAGGACGAGTGTCGGGGAATTTAATGTACACAATTTATAGTCAATGAAAGTATAATATACTGAGTTGACGGTATTGTACATTTATTATTATTATTTTTTTTAAATCCTTTATAATAATTAGTAATAGAAATTTCCAGTTTTTAGCTTGTTTGTCATCAAATGTACTGTCGTAATCTCGTATTACGATAATTGCCCATAAGAAAAAAAAGTAATCATCATAATATAACCAGTACCGGATTTTGGCCAAGGCCTGTGAGCCTGGGCCTAGGGTTCAAAATTTGAAGAGCAGAAAATTTATATTGTACCTCCCTACCGAACAAAAAAATTAATGTATTTTATTTGCTTTTTATTTTTTGTAGATCGCGTATCCGCTTATCAAAAATTGTTCGGGTTTCGGGTGTATGATTCTTGTCTATTCGTAAAATATCAGCCATCATTAAAGTAATAATATTATACGTGGATTTAAATTTTACAAATCTATCAAAATTATGTACTACTGATCTGGTGTTTCTCGAACGCCAGCGCAAGGACGATTCTGAGGGGGTGACGACGATGAGTGATGATTGAGGTGGAGAAGTACACAGCCGTGTGCCTATATAATATAAGTTTAGGTACTATGTTATATTACCTATTATATTTTGTTGTAAGTAAATTTATACTCAGTCAAGTTTATTGACTCAATGCTAATGATAATATAACCACATATACTGAGTTGTTGGTATTTTACATTTTTGTAAATTTATTTTAAAAACTAATATCAATCTCCTATATAGCAATGGAAATTTACAATTTTTATCGTGCCCACGGCCCATCATAACCTCGTTTGCCTATAACTACAAGGAAATAAAAATTTATCATCAAATAATTATTATAGTCTGTAGTAGTTATGCATATACGAGAAAAATAAATATATAAATAATACTAAAAGCTATATGAATGCACATAGGCTAGGTAATATTATTACTTGTATACATTATTAATCAATCGCAGTAGTATGTTTTATTGTAAAATGGTTCATAATGTTTTAAAGAAAATAAAACATCCAATACGAACTAGAAGTTAGAATGTTTTAAGATATTATGTAAAACAGTTATTTTGCTGCAGAGTACATTGTGTCTGTGTCTCGAGCACCAGTGCAAGGATATTGAAGGACGATTGTCTGGGAGCCACGTCGGGTGAAGAATGAGGAGAAGACGTTACACAATCGTATGTTATTATAATACAAGTACAATATTTTATGCTATCGCTTATTTAATGTACACAATTTATACTCAATGCTTGATAAAAATATAATACTGAGTTGATAGTGTATTTATTTTTTGTAATGACTAGCGATAGAAAATTACAATTTTTAGCGTGCCCACTATAACCAGCTCATATTATTATGTCGATAACTATAATAAGAAAAAAAACCATTACAATTAGTGTGGTCTGTAGTAATAAGGTATACAGGAAACAAAACACGTAAAATGTACTTATTAATACCTACTATATAAATGTACTAAATAGTAAATATTAATAATTAAATAGGAGCCTAAACTTAATATTATTATTACTTGTATAAATTATTGATAAATCCGTATTAGGTTTTATAACGAATCTAATCGTTCATATTTTGAATTCGATACATACAAATGTACAAAAAAAAAAAAATCCAATAAATAGTATAAAACAGTAAAAAGGGCGTCCTCCAGTGCAATAAGTAGACTACCTGCCTGCGTGCAGGTCCACTCATGATTTATTAGAATAATCAAACATTTACTCGAAGTAAAAACTAAAATTATTTGATTAAGGCGAAATCTATGATAAGTGGAACTAAATTAGCTACACATATTGTTGTTACATTTGTTACTTAAAGTATTTGTAAGTAACACGAAAAGTTAGTATTTTTGTTTGGACCACAAAAAGAGAAAAACAGTGGTAACAAATTCTAAATCCCAACAAGACGAGACGTGTGTACGTTAATAATATTTTAATTTTTAAGTTAATTATGAGTATTTTGAAACATTAATATTTTACACAGTCATAAACTCATAACTCACCAAAAATATTAAAATATTATAAAAAACCAACGATAGAATATAGACAATGTTCTTAACTAAAAGTTTGATGATCGCTCTAGTATCAAAACTAACAGCACAATATAAAAATCGGTGAACGAAAATGTGCCATTTCGTACGTGTATTAGACGGAGACAACAATTTCGAAGTTATATTAACATAATATTAATAGTAATACATGCAAATATGGACAAACATCTAAATGTATACTTCTGAGTTTTGATAGGGCCACGGACGACAGTAATAGATATTTAATAACATTGGTTTCATTTCCGAATGAATAACAAATATTTTATATTTTAATACGAGTCATTACAGACCTTTTGAATTCCTGCAATATAGTATGAGACGTGTGGCCTGATGCACACTCTGCACACCTATTTTTTATGGGACTGAGAACCTCATTTTAAAAACAAAACAACAATTTCAAGAATTTTTAGAGGTATACTTAAAACAAATTTCAAAATCAGAATCGTAATGCTGTTAATGGTAATAACGGAGATGATCATGCTCGATGGATCGCTCTGTATTATGGTACATAATATTAAAATCAAAACAAGCTAGATGCCTTCGTTACGACTATAATAAGGACCAGATGTTTATGTATTTATTAAATTGTTTTAAAAAATTGAAATTAATTCGGAGTATATTAGAAATTTGTTCATAACTTATGAGTTTATCGAAAATGTGATTGGCGTGGCGTGGCGGTACCTATATGTAACATTAATATGTATTATAAAAAAGAAAACCTGGTATTTAAGGTCCAGACTCGCAGGCAGAGGGATGTGTGCGAGTATATCTAGTATTGTTTGATTTCGATATAAACTTATTTAGGTATCTATAAGAAAAAATGTATTTTTGACGAAACTGTCCTAGTATAATAAAGACTAGATCCGATATTACATAAAAATTTTATATTTTTGTGAAACCTTTTTAAGTGTTATTATTGTCCTTAGTGTAAAATATATTTAGTAACCGAGAAACTATTAGTTCTGATTTCGAATTAGGTATATTTTAAAAACTAGGTAGGCACCGTAATAAATAAGTTATAAACTAAAATTTTAATAAATTCATTGTAAAAAGAAAAGGTGAAAAATATGGAGAAAAGTATACACTCTGTAGTGTATTAAATGTCGAATAATGGTAGAAACGGTATAATGTCTGTAACGTGTTAAATTTGGATTAAATTATAAATCATATAATTGTACAAGATGAAAAACGATTCTAATCGAATATGATCTTTATTTTTGGTTACCAAGGTTAACCAAACAATTTTTTTTAATAATAAAATCACAATTTTATCAAATGTTCGTATTTTTTTTAGTTTTCCCCAGTATTTTAATAAGTGATATGATTTTTTAATTTTAACCTCTCAAAAATATTAACTTGATCTAATTTTTTACTAGAACCCTATTGAAGTTGATAAAAGAGATTAATATTTTAGCTACTAGAAAAAGTGTCTCCAGACACAAAAAAAAACACATAATTGTAAAATCAATACATTCTTTGATCCGCTCAACAGAATCAAAAAAAATGTCGATTAGCATGTTAAGTAAATCGCCCTGTATATATTATTGCTTAAAGTAAATAAGAACTATTAACTATATCATTTACCGACCACGCTCACTCCCCATTTTTCCTTTAACAATTTATTTATTCTACACCTTATTTTTGGATTTTTTAAATAATACACTGTAAGTGCATTTTGTACTACATAAGGGCAGTGTCCTGTGTATTGCAACAAACGTTTTTTTTTCAAACTACAACTCTTTTTTTTTTACTGTAGATTATTTAGTGGATAATTTTTTTAAAAACGTTGATGTAAATACCTTGTGAAAAACGTCAAACAAGTAGTTTCTAAGTTGTCAAAATGTTTCTACTATGGAAAATTGTCCTTAAAAAAGGTTTTTACATAAATATAATATATATGTAATATTGCAGGGTCTAATATTTATTGAACTTGAGTCAATTCTGCAAATTATTAACGTAGTGGATTAATCTTAATCACTAAATAATTTTCAAATTACCATAGTCCCCATATCTTAAAAACCCATTATGGACCTATTATTCTTAGTATACAAAGTTAAACAACTCGAATACTATTCGTATGATTTTTCATGCTGATACGTCAACATTTTCAGAGCAAAATGATCCACTAAATCATTTACAGTTTTCAAGGGAGGTGGGGTGATTCTCATTTGAAGCACAGAAGTTTGTGTCTCCACATAGATAGTACGAAAGTCAAGAATTCGTGAAAATATGGTCTTAGAGTACATTTAAAATTCCGAAAAAATAAAATTTTGAACTGCACTACTGAAGAATAAAATGAGGGTGAGCATGTTTGGTGAATCACCCTGTATGTGTGTATAGATGGTGGTAATTTCCTCCGACACGCGTTATTATTACATAAAGCTACCGTTGACGTTTCGGGAACGCAAATATTATTATAACTGCGTCGATGATATAGACGTTTAAAGTCAAACACGGAAAGTAAGTAATAAATAATAATATAAACGCAATATATATTTATTTTCTTATTTGTCACTGATATTATGTTAGTATGTTACATACAGGGTGATTCGCCTAGTATGCTCATCCCTATTTTTTTCTTCAACAAAGCAGTTATTCAAAATCTAAATTTTTGGAATTTTCGAATTAATTTAAAGACCATAATATTATTATACTAAAATTCTCTAGTTTTATTTTTTAAGAGTTTCTCGTAGATTTATAAACTTTTATTCGAACGAGAACCATCGTTTTCTACTGTAAATCATATAATATTTTTATTTTTTTATTTAGACGCATACAAATCAAAACTCAAAGGAGTAATTTTTGAATTTTAATAACTTCGTGTTTTAAGAACCGAAGTGGATTGATTTTGTCCATGAAAAAAAGTCACAGTCATAAAGTTCGTAAATTGTGGTCTCGATATTTTTTAAACGTAAGTAATTTATGTCCCAAGATATTTAAAATACATGCAAATGGTACGATAATATATATTAGTGTGAAGGGTCAGCGTACAAAAATTAAAAAAACTGAGAGAAAAGATACATAAATTATAATATACAAAATAAAAAATGAACATTATGAACAATAACAATTATTTGATTAGAATTCGTGCGAGAGTTATCATAAAAAATTGTAACCATTAATTTAATTACTAATTTTTGATCATAAACAACATCAAAGTAGCAAAACCAGAAACGATAGACTTGAAACGACATGAACGATATTCCACGACGAATAATATTAATAAACCCGATCGTTATGCAGTTTATAGATAATATCTTATACCTATAGTTGTTTAGTATTCGTTTGTACGTTCAACGAATCTCCTAATGGATATAAAGCGAATATATTTGTCTTCGATAAAAACGAAAAATTGTGTTATGTGCCACAACAAAAAAGTTTATTTTAAGTCTAAAGCAGACTTATAAAACATAATTTTAAAAGCATCCATTCACAGATACAAATACAAATAATTTAAAAAAGTATTTATACGTAGGTGCTTTCAAATACTTTAAAATTATTCATTAACTATATGTTTTTAACAACTGAACAGATTTCATGTTTTACGTTAATTTTATACGCCAAATAATATGGCGTAACTTTAAAATCCTCAACTGATGTCTTCTTTGCCCAAGTATTTGATTTTCACTTAAGTATAATTCACAGTAAAAAAGAGTAGCTTAATTTTAATATAATATATTTACAATTTTTATTTTTATTTTACGCGATCAAAATTAAAACAAAAAAGGGCGGGTAAGTGTATGTCACTCTGCTGTACAGTAGGTTACAAGTGAGTCACTGTAATGGATTGTGTTAGATTTTAATAATTTAATCCAATGATATAATATCATTGAATAAGAAAAACGATTCTGAGGGAAGACGGTCAGTCAGTCTATAATATCTTACTAAGTCTAAATGTATTTGATGATATTATTGTGAATAAACTAATTAATTTTAGTATTATAGGCATTAGTATTTACTATAGTTGGTTAAATTCATTTTTCTCAAAAAAATTATATTTTAAAATGCCATTGCGTGTATATAAAATATAACAATATATTCTAAAAGTTTCATATACCAACAAATAATATTTTTAAATTATATCAAAATAACTAAAATCATTATTCTTGGTTTAAATATGAAATTTTGTCTAAATTTGAAATTAAAATGTCTGTAAAAAATAAATGTGTTGATATATTTTTTAGATTTTTTGGTTACAGTATGATTTATTTATGAGAATTTTTGTTTTAAATTTTCAACACTTAGTTATAAAAACTGAACATTTTATAATTTTTTAATTACAATGATTTATAATTTTCGAGATTTTGACAAATTTTGTCAAAATTCGAACTTTAAATGCTTATAAAAAAAAATCGTGCCTATGTATTTTTAAAATTTTTCAACTGATATTGTAACAATATATAAAAAGCTTGTATTAAATTTTCAGACTTTTTGGCCCACCAAATAAAATTTTATTGACAATTATAAAAAAAAAAACTAAAAAAATTGAAAACTAAAAATGTCTGTAAACAGCTCAAAACAAATCAAAATATTTTCAAAATTGAATGGTGTATAGAAAATGAGAATATAAACATTTAGTGAAATTTTCATGCATCTACAATTATTCGTTTTTGAATTACAACCAAATAAGAAAAACGCTACATGAGAAATCGAGTGAATATCCTATGTTATAAAATTATGAACTTAAAACACTCATAAAAAATTATTTTTAATTGCTTTTAGATATTTTATTTTTGACAAAAGTAGAAAAACTTACGTTAAATCTTGTGTTAAAATTTAAAACCTTAGATTTAAAAAGAAAAATTTTTATGAATTTCTAACTCCAAATAATTTGCAAATTTTCGTCATTTTTACGTAATTTGTCAAAATTTCAACTTTAAATGCTTAAAAAAAAAATTGTGACTACAGATTTTTAATATTTTTCATGTGCCTTTGAAACAATATATTAGGAGCATTCTATTAAATTTTCAAGAATTTTTAACGAATAAATAAAATGTTATTGATTTTAAAAAAAAAAAAACCAAAAAGATTGGAAATTTAAAATGTCTGTAAACAGCTCAAAATAAGTCAAAATATTTTGAAAACGGTATGGTATATAGAAACTGCTTATATAAACATTCAGTAAAAATTTCATGTATTTACCGTCATTTTTTTTAGACTTACACCAAAAACCAAAATCGATTTTATCGAAAATCAATGTTGCGTAAAAATTCCCGTTTTTTCCTTAATTTTCCATTTGTTTTTCACGGTACTTTTGAAAACTACTGGAAAATGTTTACTTTTGACCCCCCAAAGTACCAACTAGATTCACTTTCCTATCAGAAAAGGTACTATTGAAGAAAATCTAAGCACTTTTACTGTCCCAAAACGTGATGACAGACACAAAAAAAAAAAAAAAAAATAAAAAAAAAAACACACATCATTGTAAAACCAATACATTCATCGCTCCGCTCAGAATCTAAAATATACAAGCTAAAAAGAATCATTAAGATGTTTGAGAATTAGTAATTAATTTTAAGTACATAGACTTCGATAAAGTATTTAAAATACTTATTGTTGAAGTACTTTTTTCAAAAATATTTAAAATACGCATTTCAGGGCTTAAAGAGTATTTGAATACTTTTACTCGAATACTTTACAACACTGGTCCAAAATATAAATATTTGACACCACAAATAAGAAATACAATTGTTATGAAGACCAAGAAAACTTTTGAATTTTTTATGATACAATATTCAATCAAGAACAGTTAATGAAAATGAATCCTACCAAAAAAAGATGCAGCTAAAATCAAAGCATTTTTACCGCATCGAAAGGTGATGAGTGATGACAGACACAAAAAAATAACACATATCATTTTAAAATCAATTTTCTCAGTATCTAAAAGTACATATCACTGCAATAATGTGCCAACTGAAGTTGTATTTTAGTGTTTTTTTGCACTATACTGTCATGTTTAAAAAAATAAACTTTTTAAGATTTTTACTTAAATAAGTAACTATCTGTCACGACGTGCTAACCTAATCGATTGTTATTATATTTTAATCGCTATTATTCGAACTGATATGTGTGTAGAAAATTGAGATCGCGAGTGATGGCTAATCGCGACGGCAAATCAAATGAGAATAATCATTTTTTTTAGGGTTTAAAGTCCACGACTTTGAACTGTGCAGCAGATCTGCATAACTTTGGATAGACTTGTATAAAATGATAATAAAAAAAAAGAAAAACGACAGGAACGTTATTTTTAAATTTTTAGAGAAAATGTCGGATTTCGTAGACATTGCATTCCCCGGTCACGAATGTATTAATATTTGTAACAACTAATCACAAACGAGGTAGGTAATTATGGTAAGTAAATTAAAGTGCGCTCATGTTGAAAATTGTTCTACTGGTGAATCGGTAATATAGTGCAAGTGTGATGGCTTTTCCCACAACGGTTCTGTGTGCGATCGTATACACCCATCACACCTTCCCGATTTTAATGACCTGTAAATAGTTTCCCGGTGGCAAACTCTCCCGGGTCCACTTCAGCTGTGTACCTATACTACCTGAAGGGCATAATATAATATTATGTGAGCTCCCCCGAGTCTGTAATAACTTCTTTTGTATAATATTAGACTTGTATAATCATTATTAGAGTTTGGATTTTGTAGCTCTATGAAATTATGAAAAAAAAAAAACACTTGGAATGAAACAAAAATATGCACATAAAATATTTTTAACAAACCCATAAACATTGTTAAATATTAGACATTTTGTTTTAAGTATACACTACAATTGACTACATATATATATATACCTATATAATAGAATATATCTTACAGTTAGCTTAGTATTCTGAATTCTACTTAAATCCATAAAAATATTTAAAAATTGATGGTGATGGTGACAGTTTGTAGATGTCTTGTCAATTTTAAAAATAATGACTATTTTACTTTAAATTCTACTTCCTAACCAAATATTTTTAAAAATTAAGTATTTTGTCTTTGTGTTTTTTCCGAGTTCTATTGAACGATATTACTTCAAAAATATTTTCAAATAAGAAACGTTGCCGGTCTAATAAAATCTAATAAAATATTTTTATAAATTGAGATCATTTAGGTCATGACGTCATATGATTTCTTATCAAAGTTAGGTGTGTCGATTACATCGAACACATATAACCATAAATAATCGACTTTAAGTATATATTAAGTCCTTACACCTCGAAACACGTGTATCGTATGATATAAAAGTAAACATTGACCTTTCAAATACATTGGTGTAGAACACATTATGAACAAATGTTATTTAACACAAAAAAGGAAACCTCTCCCCGCTAATATTTGCAAAGATCTCCGTCTGCGGTTAAGTAATATTTCCCGTTTTCTCTTGATTTTTTTTTTCGCTTTTCCTGGCACGTTTAAAAACTACTGTGCACTTTGAATTTTGATCTCTCAAGTGCACCTACTAAATTCACTTTCACACCGAAAAATAAACAGAAGTTGAAAATCGATAATAATATAGACTTCTACCTATAAAATTAATTTTAATGTATACAACCGTATACCTACCTATTATAGCGAATTGCCATATACGAAAAACGATTTTGAGTGGAGACGGATTATAAGATCCATACTCGATACCTAAAAGACGTGTACGTGTGAATTCGACTGACTTATGTGTCATCACTTGCACTGATTTTTAAACGATATAATATTTGAGGTAATAGCTAAACCTATCATAATAATTGTCTTACCCGCGTACTTTTTAAGACTGTGAACAATATCTAATTAACCTAGCCAGGGCGCTGTTAACTTGTCAATGGGTACGGTGGAATGGGTAGGTCCCTATTCCTTCAAAATAAACTGAGATACCATTATCCTTCACACATTTTCTTTTAAACTGAGTCATGTCTATTGTATTCAAAATATAAAAATTATATATAAGTACCTACCTATTGATTTTTAAATATTTAAGTGATTTAAGTTATTTCTTCTTTGTTATCCATGCATAATGTACATCTACGGTTTGTAATCTCTATATACATAATTATATAGATCCATAATAATATGGCACGATTGAAATCCATCAAATTTCCAAATATATAATATATATATGTGTCTGTGTGTGTGATAGTGTTAATGTATGAAAATCTGTAATTCTATAAAATAATTAGTTACTTTTATAGAATTACGGGTAATTTCAGTTAATGTATTGAATAAATCCATGAATAAATACTTCAACTAGTTATTCTACATACTAACTATATATAATTATGTTTTTAATTTCAATTTCACTTATGAATATTTTGTTTTTTTCTATTTAAATTTAAAATAATAAATTGGTTTTATAACTTTAAGATTTTTATATTGTTGCATATTAACGATCTAGTTGTATTATGATTTTTAATTAGACTTTGACCATAGCTTATCTTTTTTTTTCGCTATAAAATATACATTTTTAAGTGCATCCAAGTCCTCCATATTTAATATACGTTTTTAGTTTAGACCTAGTTCCAGAACGATTATTACACGCATAGGTATAGGTTCATACTTCAATATTATATCATATATATTTTTCCGCCGTCTGTCGAGACCGCAATAAATTGCGAAAAACGGATCCATCGGAGCTAGGTTTATAGTCGTCATTCTATGTAATGCTGCAGCTAAAATCTATGTTTTTTTATTGATATATTTTACCATGCAATATGCAATATATAGTTTGTAACAGAAATACTTGGTAAATAAATTGTAAAAAACTGATACTAGCTGATATGCGTTTGAAAAAATTAAATTGAATGGATAATAGGTATATGATTTAAAAAAAAAAAACTTATGTCAGGAAATTCCCAAAAATAATATTTCGAAAAAAACTATTAGGTTTAAAATTAATTTACTCCGAAAAAACCTCGTAAAAAAACAGGTAATTGACTTAATTAATAACTACCATTTATCGTTATGTTTTTCTAAAAAATTTGCTTTATCTACTAATTTGCTATTTTGAATATTTCCCCCCCAAAGAATGTAATCACATTCTGAAGTATTTTACTTGGTATCTATTAAATAAATAAATAATTTCGTACTGTAATTGTAGCGCAAACGTCTACAAAATATTATGTATGTATAAGACACTTTTGTAAATATTGATTAGACCAAAAGATCTATTTCATTCGTCAGGTGTTTCCGTTACACCCTTTATTTTGTAACGAATTCGTTTTATATAATAATTGCATAGCCGTTACGCGCGAACAAAGTGCGATGGTTGGGTTAACCGTGGTAAGCTGTTCCAATTATATAATATATTATATTATTATTATGATTATAAACTAGGCAAGCCGCAACTAAATAATATAATTCCCACGTGCACCTATCTGCTACGTAAATTACACGCTCGATTGCTTTGAAGTTTAGAACTTATAACACACACCCACACCCTCACCCACACACACACACACACACACACACACACACACACACACACACACACACACACACACACACACACACACACACACACACACACACACACACACACACAGGGGAGGTATAATTGACTAAATGCCAAACAATTATAAACGTTGTGCGTAAAACCGCGACATCTGCAGCTATATAGCACCACGTGTACGCGAAAACAGAATACATTTTATGTGTAATAACTAAATTACCCATTTCAGTATATACTACTCAGTATACCCTACACATATTTTTGAATTCTGTTTGCGGGCATGAAACTAGACTATTGGATCATCAATCTCCCGCAGACAGAACTCTAAGATCTGTATAGGGTACCGAGTATAATGCCGCAGGACTCAAGGCCGTATCTAGAAATTTTTTTCGGGGGAGGGGGGTGCAAAACGTGTATATTTTAATTTTATTGAATTAGATTTTAACTTTTGATATTTGGTTAAAAATAAGACAGATAAAGATTTAATCTTCCTTTAATAAAATATAATAAAATCAAATAAACAAAATTACTTTGACATCTTGTCACCTTACACTATACAAATATGAAATATAAAATTAAGAAATAAAAATAAAAAATGCACAAATACAAACCATACTTTAAACTAATAATATGTTCCTATCTTTTTGAAGAGCAAACTGGTTTAACACTTCATCGGGATTAACCGTAACATCTCTGTGGACACTTAATAGAACTAGTCTTTCTTGTCCCATAGAGTTCCGTAAAAATGTCTTGACGCGTTTTAATGTCGAAAAAGTTCGTTCGGGAGTTGCTGTGGAAACCGGTAGTGTAGCCATAGTACTTTTAATAAAAAATGAATATTTGGAAAAAGTTCAGGATTTCAGTAAATTAGTGATTCTACAGCTGTATGTGGACGATCTACATATTTGAAAGCAATTCATTTTCTTTTCCACAATTTTAATTCTGAAGGTAATGTGTCAACATTCATAAAATCTGAATATAAACTAAAATCTGATTCTAAAATTAGAATTTTCAAACACATTTTTGGTATTAATAAATACAAAGACGATAATATCGTCTTGTGTTTGGAAAACCGTTCTTTAAGTTGACTAATAAAATCATCATAGAATGGAATTGCAATTGCAATACGAAAATAATCTTCGAGAATTTTGGAAACCACATTAATTCTATTTTTTGAACGACTTATTAATCTTGGTATTTTTATTTTTTCTTCCTCATTCACGGGTATGAACAATTATTCTGATTTATTGAATATCTCTTTGAAATTTTCATTAATATTTGTTCGCATATCTTTCTCTTCACTTAAAACAGTTTCAACATGATCTACCGCTTCACTTAAATCACATTTTACCGACTGCAATATTTTACATAATGGCAAAGTTATAGAAAAAAGTGTGGTCGGAGTTATCATACATCTTTTATTTTATTTTTTAATAGTTCAGTTCGTTTAGCCGATATTTTAATAACATTTCCTACAGATTTTATTGTCCCAATACAATTACGAATATAGTGAATATTTTACGAATGAGCGAGTGCTAAATTCAACGAATTCACACTATACAGTGGACGTAAAGTGCAGCGGGATGTACTTATCTTATAACAGACTGTACTCTTTTAAAATTATCAATCATGGCTGCGACGCCATCATAACCTTGGCCAAGTAAATAGTCACAGGTTATACCAAGATTTTTTAGAGTAGCTAGAATTACTGTGGCTAAATTTTGACCAGTGGTAGAATTTACCGATACAAATTGTAAGAAGTCTTCCTTCAATACATAATTATTGATTTCATTTTTTTCAATGCTTAAATTATTGTCTAAATAACGTACACACAAGGACAGTTGTTCAACATGCGATACGTCAGTTGTTTCGTCGACTAATACAGAAAAACATTTTGCCTGATTAAGTTTGTTAACTAACTGGTCTTGTATAATTTTTCCACATATATTTATAAAATTATTTTGAATCATAGGACTTATACTAAATTAATAATTACTAAAAAATGGCTAGACATTCAGACATATTGCTTAAGAAAAAAAATTAGATATAAGACATAAATATATTCAAATTAAAATACAATTTTAAAAAAGTGGATGTCGCTCTGCTTTACAGTAGGTACCTAAGTGGATTTCGCTCTGCTGTATAGTAGGTTACAAGTGGGTCACTGTATAATGGAAGGTGTTAAATTTGAATTCAATGATATAATATCATTGTATACGAAAAACGATTCTAAGGTGAGATGGATTGTCAGTGTGAAGTATTTAACGATTGATTCTCAATGTGATATGCCAGATTTCTATCTTCACATGAAATGCGCATTCTCAATAATGCTCGGAAGTTACCATCATTATAAATATAGGTTCAGCATTGTCTAAAGAGAGTGGTCCAGAATCACCAGTACCGCGTAAAGCTATTTCTCGATGCCCACAAATAATAATTGTTTGAATAATAGGAATTAATCTCTTTCTATTTTGATCGATTTGAATAGCACGCGCTGAATCTATTTTTTAAATAATATTTTGACAGTTTTTGGAATAAACAGCTACAAAATTATCTGCGCGCATAGCATTAGATTTGTGAAATTCAGTTTTACTGTGATCATTAAATTTCTCAATAGCTTTTTTCCAGTTATTAAAAGGTTTTACAACTAAAGTAATAAGTTACTGGTGACTGCCTTTGCCACCAAATTCGCGACCAAATATCGCATAATATTTACAAACTGCAACCTGTTCAATAATTCTCTAATTGAAACTTTAATTTTTTTTTTAGATTTGTAGTTATTGGAAAATTGTAATTTTCATCGGGTGTCTAATGATCAGTTAATAATTTAAGTTTTTTTTCATCACATATATTTTTACCGAAACAGTATCGTTATCTTCATCTATTTGCTCGTGTCTGATTTTAATATATTAGTTTCGTTTGTTTGCAAATCTGTGAGTGAATAACTACATGATGGCGATGACGTGTCTATTTGTGGTAGAAGAATAGGAACATATTATCAGTCTAAAATAAATTTTATGAATTAACGTGTTGGTGGTTAAATTATTAATATACAATATAACATATAAAATAATGTAACGTCCCTTTGGAAGTTTAGAAAAATAATTTGACAGTGTATTTTTGTTTTCCCGTTTACTCATTTTGATGATTTTAGAAATCGATTCGACGTGATTGTCACAGTCTTGCAGACGACAAAATAGTTTAATAATAATAATATAATATTTATAATTTACACAAATTTAATATTGTTGTTGATAATCGTCGCTGACCCCCGACCGGCATCGACAGCGGTCGTTGTCCATCAGTAATAAACAATCTATTATAAGTATAGAAGTCAGTTTTCTATATAATACGCGCGTTAGTATAGAAGTCTGTGATTATTATTATTGTGTGCTATAATAATATTTTCATATGACATTATGATACAAAACTAAAAACAGTCAATGGTTAATTTAATTGGAGCTTAAGTAATTTTTGACTAAAAATATTTATATTGATATTAAAAATAAATAATTATTTTAAACATTTGTTTAAGAAGAAATTTCAGGGGGAGGGGGTCCAGACACCCAGACACACCTGTGGCGCAAGTAACTGAATTATAGAGTGTACACAGGTATTACTTTAGTGTACCAAGTGATTAAAAAACCATCGACGTTTTTGAAAAAAATTTTGTTTTTTACTAAATTTTAGACATTAGAAAACAACAATTTTGATTACGATTTTGATTTCAAGTTGATAATAAAATATTTTAGGTAGACATTTTTGTCTCCTCTGTCAAGATAAAATTTGCTTAAAAAAACTTTATTTTAAATACCTTAATATTATTGTGAATAATAAATTTGATCACATATTGCAAAATAATACGTTTTGAGTTAAATTTTGTTCCATCCTATACTTAAAAAAGAGGCAATATCATCAAGTCTTGAACCAAAACGAAAATAACACGTTTTGGAAAAAATTTGAGTGTCCTAAATGTACTTGCAACATGGTCGATAGAACGTTTTAGAGCAAAATGGCAGTAACAGGTTTTGAATTAATAAGATGTGTCCTACATTATTAATATTTATTTCATAATATAATTATAATTTTGTGTGTAGTGGGTAATTATGATAAATCATAAAAAATGTTATACGATTTAAGCGAAATTACAAACATAATATTTACTAATATTTACCGTCAATGTTTTTTTCTACTTAAATGAAACGTTTTTAAGTTATTTTCAAAAACTATAAATTACCAAATTATATTCTACCCCCTAAAGTACAAACTAAATTCACTTCTTACTAAAAAAAAAATATCGATGTTAAAAATTAAAGTATTTTTTTAGAAATTGGATATCTAATCATAACTTACTGAATCAAATTATTAGTTTAATTCAATTTAACGAATTTTTCTATAATAGAATTTTTTTTTTGCCCACGAGACTTCGTAATATGGATGTTATTCACTGTAATAATGTGAATAATATAACATTATAGGTATAGGTAATACAATTTTATAAATAATATACTTTTCAAAAAGCTTTAACGCAGACAATAATGTCGCACCTTCAAACTGTCAACATATTTTAGTGATTTTCAACAATTCAAGACGCTTAGGGTTTTGATTCACGCAAAACTATTTTTACAAATCCTTACAGTTTAAATTTTATCATACAAGAGCACCATATTCAGAGGAGCTCATTATTCTGTCACATCTTATATGTGCCTACCTACGCTTTTCGTTGGATAAAAATTGAATTGTATTTTTTTAATAAATTATCAATAATTATACAACATATAATAATATAAATAATATGCTTCGGCAAAACACAAATGTCGGTACACTGCAGCCGCCGCTAATATATAATAATATAATAACGACCAAAACATTGTCATGTACGGCCATAATAATACTATAATAAGTAATAGTTAATATATTATAAAACAATGAATGTATCTTTATTATTATTATCATCATTATTATTATTATTGTTGTCATTATCATTGTTATTATAATTATTATTATTACTGTTATTCGATATTTAATCTTTTCATTTTTTATTGTGTTATATTTCACTATTTTATATTATATTATATTATTGTTATCTTTACAAATATATTGTGAATTGGACTTTTGTCCGTATAAATAAATAAATAAATAAATAATCAGTCAGGATTTTAGTCCTGGAGGTCAGCCTGTCGGCCGCCTATGGATCATGAAGGGAATGTATGTATTAGAAATATTTAGAAAGCCAAATTACTTTTAGCTAATTACTTCATTCGTTTCATACCATCCGATGACGATATTATTAGAAAAATATTCATACAAACTTAAAACGTGTGCAAATACGTATAAAAGCGGTCGTATAATTTAATTGTTTTTACACAGACATCAATTTTAAGTCTTACCACAGCGGTGGACTGGGCCGGCAGAATACCGGGAACTTTCCCGGTGAGCCACTAATCGATAATAATTTATTATTACTTTCCTGGTTTCGCTCATACATTACAAATAGGATCCAATGGGTAACTGTTGATTCCACCTCTTCGGACCGTTTTACCCCCTCCTCAGGTGTACCACAAGGTGCTGTTCTTTCTCCTCTCGCCGTACACGATCATCTGTTCCATTTCATATACCTTTCTCTTCCTCAAACTACTATCTTAACTCACCAATCATCCGTCTTATGCGCATTGCCAACACTGACCCTTCATTCTCTCTCTGATATTGAGCCACGTTTCCATAAACTATTAAAACTATTATATTATACTTTTATATTCATGTATTAAAGGGTTCGTCCCGTATTGTAAAAATAAAATAAAATAAAAAAATTATTACTATGTATTTATAATAAAATAGGTATAAACTAATATAAATTATAAACATTTTGTATTTTCGATTCACAAAGTGCGGAAGTGTGAAAAATTGTTTATATAATATTAGGTGTTTAAGATTTTTAGGTTATAGTTCGGCTGCGGGTTGATAGCCTATACCCCCTCGCCATCAATGCATCATTAGCAAATATTATTTACAACAAGGGTTGTAGAGATAAGTATAATTTACAATTTTTTCTGAATTTTCCAAACATTTTCAGCAAAAAATTCATTTCATACATCAAAGAGTTGATTGAATACATTTTTTATTTATAGCATTTTATTTTTGGCGTTTTTTTGACATTTTTATGGTTGAAAGGCATTTTACGAACTCGTTTGAGATGTACCTAGTACGCCAAACGCCTGGTTGATTGATATTTTACAATAATTACGATATTAGGTTAGGTGAGGTATCACATGTCGGTACATCTCTATAACCTTACATGGTAATTATATTTAAGCAACAAAAGGTCAAATAGAAGAATTATTTTACTGTTGGATAAACATGCAATGCAGGATCTATTAGAAGTTAAAAAACAACGCATTCATGTCGCATAGAACTATAGAAGTATATGTTATCAATAATTATATCTACTAGGTATAAGTTTTACCAATAAATTTCTTGCATTCATGTCTACATGGATATCACATTATTGACCTCTTATTGCACATACTTTGCATATTAGATATACTTATCCAACATACGTTTATTGACTTGGATATATTTATGTATTTTGTTCATATAAGAATACATTATAATAAAACATATTTATTTATTTATCGAAAACAAATATTGTTCTCTTTATTTTATGACTTTTAGGCAAAGCGTTGTATGCAAAATAATATTATCGAAAAGTATATCAAAATTAATGTTTTTTCTCTATAGACTCAACAATTTATTGCTAGACCGTTTTCAAGAAAAATTTTACCAATAGATTCCTTGGTATCAATTCATTCGGTTTTCGTTGAATTCCAAATGGATGCTTATCCCGACTGATGTGCCATTGAAAACCTCCAACAACAATGCTTAAAGTCAAAATTTGTTTTCAAAACTAAATGTTGAGAAAAATGTACAAAATTCAAAAGTTACAAAAAATTACATGTAATATGAATAATGACGTAAAATCATGAAAAAATAACGTCAACTAAAAATACACAAAAAAGCAAAAAAAAATACGAAATAAAATGTACCTATATATTATTCTGAATAATTGATGAAGCGTAAAATGAATTTGTAGCTTGGTAGTAAATTATATAGTACCCAATGTATAGGGGAAAAATAAAAAAGTCATCAACGTCTCATCTCTAATAAATAATAATTGCTATTACATTATAAATAACGATTGCTATTACACTATAAATTAATAACGTCAATACGTTATACTATGATAATAATATTTATTAACTACCTATCACAATTGTATAGAACCCCGACTGCAAGGGTGCTAGGGGGCCGCAGCCCTCATTGAAAATATTCAGTCGAGGTTTAACCCTCGTTGAAAAGATAGAGTTTCCCAAACCGTGTTATAAGTAGTCCCCTTCCTGGCCTTTCTGCGTCTCTCTACTCTTTGACCAAATATTTAAATTATTTTGAAGGGCAAAAGTTGAGGCAAAAAAGTAGTGAATTCGGTCCCCATTGACATTTACAAAACTTGGTGTCTATGTGTGCATTAATAATATTTATATTGCACCGTCGCGTGCACATCATACACACGTGTTCAAATATGATAGCGGTAAAAATATTATGTAAACATTTTCGGTGCATTATTATCGAAGTGTCAAAGTCCGCTATCACATTACCATTATTATTTAGAATGATAAACAGAGCAAACATTACAATGAGTGTCAATAACAATAATGTGTTAAAAATATTATCATGATGTGTGTGCTCATCGTTATTGTATCACATGGTGACATATTAATACACGGTGGTCGTATTTATACATTTTCATATACGATATGTGTGCAGCCGGTTTTCACACATCTTCACGGCAGATCCTACGAAGAAGCAATAAGCCTTAAAAACGTCTATGTGAATCCACTAGATCAGACAGACATCGAGTGACGACACCCGACTTAACGGGAGAAAAAATGATCACACCTAAAACGCGGTTAGGTTAGTATTTCGGCGTATCTCGATAGTAGATAAAGTCAACGGAGACAATACATCCTAACTAATCGATATAGGTAGTAATGCGTATAGTTGAAACTAAATCTGTTCGATAACGCAATTGATATTACTCAACTATATAGTCGTGCGGTATAAAAACAATGTGATCGGTGTTTTCCATACAACTTTCGTGTATTTAATATTTAAACTATATTATAATCGTTGCGAATCCCCGTCTGTATGTTGTATGCATATATAAGGCATAGTAATGGTTTTTGTATAGTATATTATATAGACAATATAGTAAGTGAGTATTTTGTCAATCGTGAACGGGCAGAGTCACACGGTCGCAAGGTCTGAAGGAATTCCTTCTGGGTGGACAGTTTTGAGCCCGATTGTTTAAGTCTAACAAGTTCTGTTCAATTAAGGTTCTTTTGATTTGATTATTTTTAAAAAAGTATAGTGATAACTAAAAAACCACACATTTGTTCATCAACGAACCATCTGAGATGTAGAGACGTCCATAGCAATAATAATATTTCAAAATGTATATTTTGTTTATAATTTCGGTCAGTCTTTATTTATGACAGAATGCGTAAACGATTATATAATCTGTGCGTGTACATATCTCGCAAAAAACTGACATTAAAGGTATAATATTTCGAACATATAAACGGATTACAGTTCGGTAACTGAAATCATAAATAAAACCGTAGCTTATCAAACAACAGGATTTGCATTTTTTTAAGTAACAATGTAATTGGAAAAAATAGATTACTCGGAGGAGTATTTGGAACAGTTTTGTGAAAAAAAAATCGTAACTTTTAAATACAATAATACACTCCCTCGGACAAAAAAATTAAAAATCGGGTACGACGTGGTGACACTCGGGAAAGCATTTGAGCACAACTCAGTGAAAATAAATTGGAAAAAAGTTCAATAGAGTCGTCAGAAAATCAGCACACAAAACAAAAAAAACCTGTTCTCTTATATATCATACCTTTAAGGATAATAGTATTGTCGATATAGCACATTTGAGCATAAAATATTTTATGCGACGTTCACGTTCCCGAAAAAGTAGTAAGTGTAGTGACACTATAGTTGATGCATTTCCCGAATTAATATCAATTTGTCCACATAATGACGACGGTTTATTTTATATTTTCTGCCTTCATTAATTATTCTACACAACTATATTGAAAACCACTGTCGCTTTTGGCCACGTATTTAGTCTGAATTTTCTTCGTCGAACCAACAATATTATTTTATATTAAAAATGACTTTCATATTCACTACCGTTGTCTTATTTAATTTTTTAGAACGACAAAATGGAGCTGCTACCTTTCGTCACACATACAATTCTCAGTTTTATTCACCTCGCCCTCATTTTCATGCAGTCGTTAGGGTATTCCTCGAAACACAAGCAGAAACGTCGACTAGGATTAATTCAATTCAACGTAAACCCACTCAGTTACAATCAGCCAGAGAAATTTAAAAAAAAACTAGAATTTAATATAATAAAAGCTATCGACCGATGTATTCACGAGAACACGAAATCTCTATACTGTTATGTTTAAGCCGACTTGAAAACAGATATACCTAGGCGAATATCAATTTAATTTATTGTTATTATTATCAATTTTGACTTTACGATAGGCATCTGCAAGCACGAATATTTTATTATTTTTATTACTATTACCTATTTATATCAAACATCTATGAAATTCGACTATTATTTACTATGAAATGTGTTATTCTTAACTCGTACCATATTTTGAATTATTAATTATTATAATATTATTTAAGTACATTTTTTTTGTATTATATAATATAGTTCAACAGTGAAAATGGCAACATCGCAGAGGTTTTTACGATCAGTCGTGTAGGTTTTATTTTGTATTTCTATATCCTTTGAAACGCCGACAAATGTTCTCAATCGTGTTGTAGCCAAGGCTATGTAAACATTTTCGGCGTGTCATTATTGCCGTATCAAAGTCCGCAACAATATTATTATTATTATTATTACTATTATAATTTATCTAATTTGTTTAAAGTTTTTAACAGAGCAAACATTACGATAATACAATATTGTGTTAAAAATATTACCATGACGTTTGTGTTCAACGCGTAATCATATAACACGAAACAGTGAAAACTGTCTAATGCGGAATAGCATTTGGGACCAACCGAAAATAATTTTGAGGAATCAACGAAGAAAAGTTAGATTATAAGGACTTGCTTTTTGGTGATTCATCGTAATACAACATTTATTATAGATGAAATTATCATTATTTTTTAAAAATTATATATAAAAAATGAATTTTACATATTATTATTATATTGTATTAAGTATTTATAAAATAAAATTGCGCAGTCCCTATTTCTATTGTATATTATGTTAAAAATATATAGTTATGATAACTAAACATTCTAATTATATTAGTGCTATGCTTTACCGGTGTAAACTGACAGAGAATGAAAACAATTCCTATGTCCGCCACTGACCTCTATAGAAAACTATATGCCGAGGACCATAGGAAAATTCCTCATTGGATAGTTTTTCGTTTCATTCAGTGATATTAATACACGTTTATATTTCATATGCGTTTAGACGTGTGCTGCAGCATGTGCGGCTGGCTTTCACACATTTTCACGAAATGACGATCCTATAATATGAAAAAGTAAGCCTCAAAAACTCATATATACGAATCCGCAGGAGCAGACGTCATATCGATAGCGACCTCGTGTCCTTCCTCAAAGGCGTATCGGGCTGGACAGACAAATTTTGAAATAATGTTTTCCAATGTGCATATTATTATAGAAATATATACAAGAACTTGTCACGGCTCGCTGAATCACTGAGGTTCGTCGACGCCTATAGTCGGAACCACCGAAGCTATATATGAGTATGACATTATACATATAATTTATATATAGGACTTAAACGGGCCAGATGCGAGCTGAGCACAGAGTAGTTTGTCGTTTTTGGCCGGCCTTAACATGTGGATGGGGAATTCCTAAATAGAATATTTTTGAAAAAGTTACCATCTTTCAGATTGATTTACAACGCAAAACAGTTTGATATTTTGATAAACTGTAAAGAATAAACTACTTGACTTAAATACATGTTTTTACCATCAAAATATTTGTTGAAAAATAGATTTACAAAAGTGGCTTTTTTAAATTTTTCCGAAAAAAAAAATTAATTTAAATAGGTAACCATTTTAAAATTGTATTCTCGGTAATATAATTAATTACTAAAAGTTATTTCATTTTTTTAGATCTTTCTGTTTCACTCTGTATAGATATATTATTACATTGGTCGGCGTTTAATTTATTTTGAACAGTTACTAAAGCTGGCGCTGCTCACAAGTACACGCAAGTACCTATACATTTACTCGGAAACGTTAAATACGCGTTAATAATGTTCTTATTAAAATGCTTTATAGATTTGTCGAAAATAATTTTCAGAAAATTGCTCTTTTTATATTTCGATAATAAACGTCAGAGCAGATTATGTAAAGCTGGTAGGTATGTACCAAATCGAGATTGTCCGCATAATTTCTGTAGAATGTTAGGATTACATTTTTTTTTGTCTACCAGGACTGTAAGGAAAAAATGATCAAAAGAAATATTAAGAACATCAAAGGCCTGCAACAGAGCAGACTTCTCGGGACTTTTATTTATAAAAATATCATATAACTACCAGCTACTTGTTCATGTATTTGTAAATAATTTTTTCTCTCATACGAAATCAACAGTTTTCCAAGAATTTGTTCGCACTGAAAATGGAAATTAAAATAATAGACCAGGCGTGTACCAGTCGCCATCAAGAGTACTTTTTTTTATATAAAAAATACTTATAATAAAAAATAGTATAAAATGATATGCAGTACCTAAACAATTCAGATATATTAATATGTAATTGGTATTTTGTATTCTATCATGCATTGTGTTTAGTAATAATGACAACATATTTTTCAAAATCTAATCTAGTTATATTTTTATTTTTAAATTTATTTATAAAATCTTCGATTTGAGTTTTTTTGTTTAAGTATGAGCGATTGGTGATATTTTTCATTTCGTGCGTACACCATGCTCATATCAATGTATGTACTTGTTTGAACTTCTTTAGGAAGATTTATAAAACATTTCATGACAAAAATATGTATCAAAATCTCGAAAGTTTTTCAACTATTTTTCGGTTAGTAATTCATAAAAGTTTTTTTTTCCACGTAATCATGTCTAACATTAGAAATTTTAACAAAAGATCCCCAACAAGTTTTACTGCCTTCAAGGAGCTTCTAATTTTTCACCGTACACATTTTACAATATATTGTAATTATTGACTATAATAAAGCTATAAGAAAATATAGCTAACATTTAAGAGGTTCTACGGACATTTGTGGTCTCCGTCTTACAAGTGCGTAACATAACAAGTTTGAAGTCAGCAGATCAGGTTGAGTGTTTTTAGTTTAAAAATTAGGGTGGATCGTCCTGGAACTTGAGTCCAACAATATTATCCGTGTATTTATGTGGGTTATTTAAGATAGGTCAATTTTGAAATGAGTTATGAGCATTTTTAATTTGCACTACCATTATATAGTGACTTGCTAAAAATTTAACTATCGTTAAGTCCATATAAAAACACAAATAATGTTCTTACCATCAATACGAGTCGTTTCGTACTGTGATTTTTGAACTAACGATGTTAAACATGATCTGCTGAGCGTAAAATTTGGTATACGTTACACACTTATATAAGACGGAGACAATGAATCGATTTAATAGTATTATGATTTTTAATTAGATGTTGAACATAGTTTTCTATTATTTCGATTTAAAATAATAATTGTACATGATTTTAACTTCGATATCTAACTACAAGAAATGTGTCGTCGATCGCAAGGTTGTATAACAAGCCTCATTAAACGAAATCTAAGTTATTCATTATTAACTACGTATGAACAAAATTATAGACCTATCGGCTATTTTTAAATTTTAAATTTAAATTATTATTTTTAACAGTTTAAATCGATTTGTATAATATAAAAATTATAAAACGATTATTATTTGGGTGTAGTTTATCGATTTAAATTGTTTTCAATATTATTTTTTAATATTCTTTAAAAAATATTTGATTTTGATATCATTTGGTTTCTCAGATTATTTTTAATGATTTTTATCGATATTCAAAAACGGTGTTCTCCCAGAAACAGTTAGAAACAAACGAGTCAACAAACTGAATCAGTGTTCATTTTATGGTTTAGAAATAATAAACCCGGGATGATATTATATGCATAATGTATATATTATATTATATAAATAGTGTGATATTTTAAGTGGTATGTTTAAACTATGTATTATTCAAATTCTGATTTTTGGAATTTTTAAATGCACTTGAAAACTATATTTCGAATACTTAATATTATTTATGTACCACTTATTAAGGATGATCATAAGTTTCTGTTTTTCAAATAGGAATCCCCTTTTTTCAATTTTAATTATTCAGCAGGTATTTATTTCGATTTATTTAAATCAAATTTGTTTGAATAATTTTTGAGCTATATAAATTTGTATACTAAAGATAATATGCTTATGGTAATGTGCAGTAGATATGGGGGCTTAGATGATTTGAAAATGTTAGTTAAATAAATATTACATATTCTAATATAACTTCATATACTTTATATTTTTCTAAAACCAAATTAGATTTTAAGGATTATTATCCTTAGTATAAACATTATAATAACTTAAAACTACTCATTAGAATTTTGATTTAGATGCATCAAAATAATTATCAAGAAAATAATTTGTTGTGAAAAATGGGTCCTTACTAGACAAATAGAAGGTTATATCACCACAGGACACTCCTTAAGTACCTAGTAAAAAAGTATTAGGCTTTTGAAAATATGGACTTTATAGGGATACATAAAATACATAAAAATTCTACAAATCAAAATTTGAATAAATGTGCTATTAAAGGAAAGAGTGGGGGCGAGAATGCTTAAAACACACTCTGTATTATACACATGCAGAGCACCTACATAAATGAATACAACAGGAGTTAGATGTTTATTTATTATTATGGATGTGCAATTTATAAATAAATACAGCGAAGGGTAGTGTCACATGAGTTGTACTATAACTAATACAAAAATTAAAACACCTTCCCATCCACTTTACGGCTGTAATTTTTACTAACTGTGTTCAAACTAGGGCTGCATTTTATGCGTTTAATACCCATAAAAAAAAGTGCTTGAGTAGTAATAATCTTGAGTTAAAGGTGTGCAGTATTAAATGCACTTTAAATCCCGAAAAATGCGTTAAAAAACTTTATAAACGCATTAAAATCTGAGAAGTCAGTATAAAATGTATTGCGAGTATAGATAAGATTCATAATATTTAAAAATCATAAAAAGTTTTCAAGCGTTGAATATTTTAAATTTAAGGTGCAACGTCCGCACAGAACTGTAAAATACTCATTAGAGGAAAATTAGTCAATAAATCACAAAATGTGTGTTAAAGTTTTTAATTGATAGAAGTTATTAAAATTATCTGGAAAATAGTTTAAAAAAAGAAGAAATATACCACAAAAAGGAAAAAAAATACCTAACCGTTTAAAACATACTCGGTATACAAATACATATTTGACTCTGTCGTGACATGAAAACCAAAGTTACTAAACAATTGTTCTAATAATATAATACAAATGTTCGTATGTTTGTGTTTTCCCCGATTGCTTTAAGAAGTACCGAGTGTTTTCAATTTCGACTTCCTGAAAGTAACAACTAGATCCTATTTACTACAAGAAACCTAGATCACAGTTGATGATCCGAGCATTTTTTCTACTATAAATAGTGTTTCCAGATACACGCAAAAAACACACATCATTGTAAAATCATTACATTCGTCCAAATTTAATAAATTGTATTTTGATTATTGATTATGATATGGAATAATAGTTTATTTTGTAGCCTTAAAATACGTTTAGAAATCTAGAATTTAGCACGATTGCACAGTTTTCTACTGAGAAATAGTTTCCAGGCACTCACACATACATCATCATTGTAAAATACAATGACGTAATTTGGTGGACATCGGTTTATTGACCATAAATACAAATCAAATCATATTTAGACTTTAACTAATCACTTCGATCGAACGTATTATCTTTTTATTTATATTTGATAACACATACAAACATCATAATCCGCATATTTTATACACGCTGTATGTCTGACATGCCTGTATCATTTATATATATATATACAACAAATGTATTATAATATAGTTCAATAATGGTCTGCAAATACATGGGACGTATAGAAATACAATATTTATATGAAATAAAAAATTTTATTTTGGTTAATGTAGACAATAGCCTATGAATAATTGGAGTATATTATGTGATTAACAAGGAGTAGACGTGGGTCCAGCAGTGGCAAAACAAGCGTGGTCTGTGAGAAGTGATTGTGGGTGGGTGCTCAATATGGAAGAGAAAAACAATTATTACTAAATAATAGTTATGGTAAATATTAACAGTAACTAATTCTAATAATAGTACCTACTCTTGTTTATTATACATTTTTGGTTGGTGGATTGGTGGTGGTGGGTCAATTTTAGGTATCTTATAGGTTATTAATTTATGTTCGTTTCGCCAGTGACACGGCTATCGGGCTATAATTAATAGGTAAGTGGTAAAAAAATCATTACACAACGTTTAAATGTTCAGTTATGTTATCTTTTAAGATACAAATTCAACAGATCAATAAAATATATAGTATTACATTTTATTGGGATGGCAGTTGAGCAATCTTTGCACCTGCTACATATTATAATAGCACATTGGTTCAAGTGCACCGTAGTGCACAGACGTGATTACAACAGTGGCACTAAAATCAAAACATTCATCGCTACGCTCAAAATCTAAAATAGGTTTCTACCGAAATAAATAGGTCATCAAATTCTTTTTAAATATAATTATAATAGGCGGTATAGAGTGAATTATAGTTTATTGCACTGTATTAAATATAAGTTAAGAAACCGGGAATTTAGCACGTTCTCTCAGTGCGACCTTTGCCAGTTTTTAAAATTTTATAATAATAGAATTTTAAAATTCTATAAAATTTGAAAATATTATACTTTAACATTTTAGTAGCTATTTAAATTATAATACTTTTCTACTAATCTACTGACCGATACCTACTTAAGGGGGGGGGGGTGTTGATACCGTGTACTAACTATATTGTATGAAACAATAAAAATAATAACTTTACTGGAAAAATATTATGCCTTATCGAATTGTCAGATTTTGATCTATTTCTTTATTTGAAATATGAAGACTTCCTGTACACAACACATTGAACTTCGATTTTTATTTTATTTCAAATAATCGTAAAAAATAATCTGTACAAAGAAAGTTTAAAATTTTCTTACACACAACAAGGGCCCTGCACACAGGGCTGTAGAATATTACCCTCTATTAGTTAAAAGTAAAATGATGAAATTAGGTCGATTCTACAGGAAAGGGTCATTATTCTCGTAGAGAGTATTTTCCGGAATAAAATGACACCGGGGGCCTCGGGTAGTAAAATATATAAATTATTAACGGCTGTCGGTTAAAATCAACGTGGCCCCCTTAGCCATCAGCTTAAGACTACGCCTCTGGGTAAATATATGGTAATAGTTTCTGTATGTGACTTGACTCACCTGCAGTGATCGGGACGTACACCAACAACGCGTAAAATCGTTTCATGTTTGAAAATCGTCCTGAAGCACGACCACCGGCGGCGGAGACTAAACATCTGCAGCAGCAGTCGCGCATGTACCACGCAACGATAATATCAAAGGTACATAATATACCTACCAGTTACCAACCGTTACCACTCGCGCGAATTGCGTTCCAACTAAATCGGAAACGACAATATTATTGTGAGCGACGCAGGTCCACTCCGACCGCCAAACCACTAATGACGGAGGAAACGATATATTTCTGAGGTCCTCGTCTTATTCTTATATATACCTATAGGTGCTTACTTCTCGTTTCCGTCAAAATCGTCATCGTTATAACGACTGCGGTGTGACAAAATCGAATTGATCGACTGTTAGGCGTTTTCTCATCGTATGCCAATTTATATATAATTATGATACAATATTAAATTGTATAGGTATTTTAGGACGTCCCGCGAACCGGCAATATTATAGGTAATAACCGATTCAACATTACGTACATATTATATATCTACTATAAATAATAGAGGCGATGACGATACCTGGAGGTATATAATATATAGGTAGATGGTAGGTACTATTGCGACATCATCTCCGTGTACCTAGTTATATTATATTCTGTGAATAGGAAGGCTCCGGACTGCACAGAATCGAATAGATAGGAGAATATTATATATATTTACACCCGTGCAGGGTGTAATAGAAGTACCAGACAAATTAAAAAAGAAAAACGAATACCTGGGTACTGTATAGTTAAACGTGTTGAAAAAAATATGAAAATGATATGGGTCGTAAACTGGTAACTAAATATTTTGAGTTTTACTTTTGCGAACCGAAAATTGCCCAAACCCAGACCCGTCAACGCATTTGAATTTTCCGCGGATAGATACGCGTTTATCGGTAGTAGTTTTATGTTTATCGAGATTAGATAGTAATTAATTGAAGAGGTGGTTCGAACTGTTCGAAGTTCGAAAAGACGAACTGAACTTTAGGTGTTTGGTTCTAGTTGGAAAGTCGAGCCAGAGTTTAAAAATCCCGAACCAAACCGAACTCAAACAAAAAGTTCGAAATCCTATAGTTAATAGTCCTATACTCCTTACTCGATAGTCGTTTGTTATTTTGGTTTGACATAAGACTACAAAGTTTGATTTGACATTTAATTCAAAAGTTGAGTTTGGGTTCAGTTCAATAATGAAATATAATAAATAAACGGAACAGGTGGGGTTTGATGTTGAACGAAATGTTTGGTTCAAGTATGATTAAAAAAGTTCGGTTCGAGACCATATTTTGGAATTCGAATCGCCTCTAGTAAACTGTAATTTGAAGTATTTTAAAAATAGCAATTACAATAAGCGCTGCAAGTCTAGTTCATAACATGCTCGCCGACTAAGTGTAATTGAAATTATAGACAGCTTCCAAAATAAATAAATTAACATAACCGATCTAACGATACGTATGCATATATATCTTATATAATACCTATTATAAATTAAGTATAATATTGTATAGGTATTTTTGCGATATCAATAATCATCACATATACCTTCTATTATATTCTGCGAATAGGTAGGATTCTCATTGCACATTACAGAAGATTATACTATTAATAATATAACTATAATTATAGGTATATACATTGTGCGACAGAAACACTTAACAAAAGAAAATGTGAATAAAAATTGAAAAAATTATATGAATAGTGAATAATTTGAGATTTACTTTTAAGTCAGAAAATTCCCGAAAAGAATATTTTGAAAAAAGTTATTTTAGGAGGCACCGTGAACCGAAAATTAGTATTATAGTAGATTTAACAGTACATATTATATTATATAACAATTAATAACATACATCCACTGTAAATAATTATAGGTAGGTATTTTATTGTGATATCATCATTATATAGGTACTTAATTATATTATGTTCTGTGAATAGTTAAGTAGGCTCCGCATTGCACAGAATCGAATAGAGGAGACCCGAAAACTATAGGTAAATATATGAACTAAATATGAAACTTGTACATGGAAAGTAAATATTTTGAGATTTGCATTATTGGTATATTAAAAAAAGGTTTCAAAAAATTAACTACTTGACTTCAATAAACATTTTAACCATCAAAATTTTTCTAAAATTTAGATTTAAAAATTGGCTGCTTTGAATTTCTTCAAAAAATATTTATTTATTTTCAGTATTAAAACAAAAACAACGATTTATTCTATACCTACCTGTAGCGTATACGTCTATACGTCTGTAAATTTAATATAAAAAATTTCAAATATTGATTAGAAAAAAATTAAGTCATTCGGTTATACCTTGTATATTTAGGTAGGTACTACATTGCGATACAATAGTTAGGTATATTATATTATACAAATAGGTAGGCTCCGCACACAGAATCGAATGGAGGATAATACCATTGTACTTACCGGGTGTGACAGAAAAACCTGAAAAATGAAAAATGAAAAGTACTAGTTATAAACGTATGACAAAGAATATTATGAAAACTGTATGGATAGGTCATAAGTGTTTTGAGATTTACCTACATTTTATAATATCTGAAGATTCTCCAATAAAATATTTTGAACAGTTTTGAAATTTACAAACAAATAAACTACATGACTTAAATAAACGTTTTTACCATCAACATATTTTACCTAACAATGACATTTAAAAATCGGCTATTTTGAATTTTTCCAAAAAAAAAATTAATTACATTTTTAGTATATACCTATAGGTATTAAAAAATAGAAATAAAATGTTTTATACCTATACTTAGTACAATTATATTTTAAAACGTATTTCATATAATTAGTTATAGTCCAAAGTAATTATTTATTACCTATAATTAAATTAAATTATTTGTCTTTGTTGTTATTTCAAATACAAAATCTATAAAATATATACTGTTTTGATACTTACATTCGAATACACGTAAAAATGTAATATTTAAAAATAAAATACAGGAGTACAAAATTATTGCAAATATCATTTCCTATAATTAATGTTCTTGCAATTTTATTGTAGAATTTGTATTTCTAGAGTTATGATTGGTTATATTTAAAAAAACGAAAATTTTTGTAATTAACTATTTTTAAAACTTTAGAGCTTTTGTGGCACGGGTTAAATTTAATCAATTTGTCTGAAACTTTTTTTGTATGCTTTTTTTTTAGTAGTGGAATGGATTTAGGGGGGTAATTTAAAAAAAAAAACATCGAAAATTAAGGACCACCCTACTATACTATTCTTGTAACGGAAGCGTCTTTAAAAAACAAATTTTAAATTTTTATGAGAACTAAATGTATTTAATTTGTCAGGTCACTCCGATACACTTGTATAATATATAGGTACTATTGCGACATCATAAGTTGTATTATATATTTATATATTCTGCGAATAGAGACTAATATAATTATACATAGTGATTATTCGAGCGCAGATATTTCTGTTTGTTTTTTTTCTGTCTTGAGCCAAAACCATGTGACCCGATGAAAAGATTCCGTTTGGGAACTTGCAAAAATGGAAAGGACACAGAAATTATGATTTCGTTTTTTCAAAGAAAAATAACGGAATTGTCCATTCATTACGCATTACACGATTTACACATAATTATTGTAAATAATTGAAGTTAAAATATATATTTTTCTTAGTGTTTGTATTCCCAATTTGAGATCGTTAATATGATGAGCATCGACGTTAATCGTTAAGACTTTAGGGTGTCGGAGCGGGATTTTTCAATTTTCCGCTATTGTGTACCGTTTTTGAATTATACTTTATATTTAAGTTGACACCTTCATTTTTATAATATTGTTTCACTAATCTACTACCCAATATTTATTTAAGGGGGGGGGGGTGGGTTGATACGGTGTATTATATCGACAAAAAATTACTTTACAGGAAAAACTCGAATTTTGATAATTTATTTTTATTTGAAAACACTTTTTTTTTAAATCAGACCCAAGGCCGGATTTTCATTTTACCGTAGTAAGATAGTTGTGTGCTAATACTTTGAAAAATAACAAATATTGTGCGTTATTCAAATGTATATTTTAGCTTCTATAATTATAGCTTTGATGTTATTTTCTTTTAAATAAAAAATTTACGAAATCCGACTATCCTACAGAGCGTGAGAGTTTTTCCTGTAAACCATACGTACTAATATTGAACTAAAATAGCACCGGCTCCGACGCATTCAAGTCACTATCTATATGACTATATTATAATAACTTCGTATATTGCATATGCAGAAAATCGTCGTCATCGCATTTTTTAGTTAAACATATTTATAGTACTTCGAATCGCAAGCAATAATTAATTACAAAATATTAAAATATATACTATTAACTATGGAGCAATGTTATTGATATAATATTTGTACACAAGCGTTTTTTATTATTCACCTTGAGAATTAATTAAAAAACTTTAACCGGAGACTCGATTATATTATATTTGACGTAGGTACATATAATTATAATGACCGTATACAAATTCTGGTCGTGAGGTGTCGTTTTTTTTCTCATATCGTTTGTTAAGTTTTTCAAAGTTTTTAACCAATCACTTGTCATCGCATCAGCTTTGGAAGACTGACAATTACCATAATACTAAAAGTACCTATAATTATATGTAGGCGGCGTATAATATTCGATACCTAAACTCATATTGAATCGAAAACAAAAATTAAAACTATAGGTACTGCATTTTCGTAGTCTGGCGTTGTCAATTATTGAATCATTATTCTGATAATCATATTAATCATAATATTATTATACTTCCCTCGACAATACGCGTGGGGCAGAGAATATATTACTATAATATTTTAATATGTACAGGGCATTTCAAAAAAGATTTCAAAAATATTGCACCGAGTTTGAATGACCGTATAACTCTTTATTGAAAAACGGTACAGAAAAGGTAAATATAATATTTTATGAATCCTTATATACATTCCTACAAATGTTCAATGTGGCCACCACCAGTAACACCCGAATAATGTCGAAGCGGTATTCGAACTCCTCCACTGTGTCCACATTGGCACGGTGAAGGCCATAGCTTCCTAAATATCCGCTATCCACAACGTTGGATAGGTCCTGCAGGAGCAGCATCTCGATTGCTGGCACCCAAAATCACCAGATCAGAGACCTCACGGCATGTGCGAATTCCTACTGTTTGTTGCTTTCGTTAGGTACGTGAACGATAAAGTCTGTCTGTTCAGCCGATGGTAGCTACGCAGGTAAATCGAGGTGCATTATTTTTGAAACACACTGCATTATTACAATACATGCAATACGATGACAATAAAACAATCAACTGTGGGGTTGAGTAGGTTAAGTAGATTTTTGATTTTTGATTTTCCACAGTCATACGAACTAATGGTCTTAATATTTATTAAAAAGTACTGCACCCACGACCACACACTAACCTGCTGGCTTGGAGCTAATGTGCACGAAGCCGCTTAAAAAAATTGCATATTATAAAAATATATTATTAAAATAAAACCTTAAAAAGGATCCATGTGGTTTGTAAGAGAACTTGACACACAAGCAAAGACTTTGAAATTATTCCAAAACTCCAAGACAACATTTGACTGTAAGGTTTAAAAATAAAATCTAAACGAATTCATCTATTAAATCTTGTACATAAAAAATTTTTTTTAGGAATTTATAAAATGTCCGTGACTTTGATGAATTTTGTCAAAATTCTACTTCAAACGCTCGTAAAAATCCAGTGTGGATTTATGCTCAACTTTTTTTAAATTTTCACATTTTACGAGGAACCTTGTATTACTTTTTCAAATTTTTGGAACGAAAAATCAGGATCCGAATTTTACTGATAAGTATTTATAATCAGCTAGCTCTGGTATGACAAGTCGATACTCGAAATAACAAATTTATACGAAGACTTTTTGCTATTTTAGATTCTGAGTGGATCGAAAGAATGTATTTATTTTACAACGATGTGAGTTTTTTGTTTAATTTTTTTTATCCATCGTAATTTTTTCGGGCTGTAAAAATGCTCCAGTTTTTACTTTGGCTTCGTTTCTGATAGGAAGGAACTCATATTATAGTATTTACTACTAAGGAGTGGTATGGCTTTGGATAACAGTCAATCAAGTTATGATGAACATCTCTTTTAGGTTTTTTTATTTTGTTGTACATAATTATCTTTTCACCTTATTCTCATTATTAATATAAATAATAGTAATTATAAGAACTTATTATATAGGTACCTATCTAACATTATATAATTTAATATATAAGTCATTCACTTATTGTTATATATTAATATGTTACCTATATATTATACATTCATTATTATTATATTTTAAAAATCTGTAGGTCTATGGCTGAAGTTTATTATGCTGTGATGCAATTACTAATAATTTATAAATTCATATTTTTTATTTTTTTGGTCAGTAAAGTTTTTTCCCTCTCCTAAAAGAAATGTATACAAATGGGTTATTCTAAACACATTTAATGTGCTCATCCAATTACAATCGCAGCATTTATACCGTGAAACAATTAATAATATTAGCACTGTGTTATTTGAGTAGATTTGAAGGAGTTAAAGAATGATATTTTATAATACTATTCATAAAACAAACATTAACTGTCAAACGTACGTACAACGTCAAACATAGTTAAACAGTGTCTATTTATCATGTATATAAATTGTATTTCCGGTATGTACTTTATGATAAGATATCCGATGAGCGCAGCTGCTAAAACTTCGTCACAATCCAAAGATAATATATTTTTTTTATTAGAGAGAGAAAAATATATTTACAATCTATACCAGGGGTCGCCCTAACATGTCCCGACAAGTGATCTATTTTAAAAATGCAAGTAACTATCTGGTGATCGATCACAATTTTAGGTATATAATTTATATTATTAGGTAAATCCAACATAAATGCATAATACAAAATTGCATAGAAATATTTTTATTTTTTATTTTTCCATCGGAAATTTGTTTTATTTTTTTCACTAACATAATATACTTTATTATGACGTATACAAAATGTAAAAGCGTTTTTAGGATTAAACACGTGATCAACTGGTAGGCATTAGTATAGCTTTAATGCAAACGACCAATAATCTTCTAAAATCGAAAACTCGATGGTAACCTGATGGCCTGATCCATATAGGTACATGGTATAAAATTGAGTTTGATGAAAGTTAATTAGATTGATACAACATTAATTATGGTTAGGTTACTAAAACATTAAATATGACGAACCTATTACAAGAAAGAAAATATAGTTATAAGAAAAATGTGTACAACGTCTGTCTATACTACCTACTTCATATCACTGCGCATAAATATTTTAATAATTTAAATAATATTATTATTAGGTACACTGAGCTGTTATATATTACACACACACAACAATGTATTTTGTTGAAGTATTACCTAATTCATTAATGTGAATAATGAAAATTGTGTATTATATCCAAAAATGTATAGTTATAAACTTACTGTAAGATGCCACTTTTAAAAGTTGGTTTATTGGATCGAATACTAATTGATAAATAAACAAATAAATAATTAATAAATAAAAGCCAATAAGAGCCTAATTCATAAGAGATAAATTAACCGATAATAATATAGTACATTATTCACTTATGATTGATTTATAACATAGTAATTCATAAATCTTGGTAGTCATTCATTATCGATATTTTCTGTGTGTAATTAATAATAATTTCTAGTAATCAATCTATAACTAAATTTAAAATTAAAATAAAATATTTTTCATAATTTAATTCAAATATATATTGAAGAGAGTAAAGTCTTCAATTTTTAAAAATGTCAAGGAAAATATTTCAAATTCAAAATTCTAGGCTTACACATAACGAAGTATAATATGTGATTTCCTGTCACTGCGTATAAATATTGCAATAATTCAAGTAATATTATTACACGCACATAAAATATATTTTATAGAAATATTTTATTAATGTGAAAAATTAAAATTAAAAAATAGTGAATACTTATTATCCAAAAATGTATGTATTTATACATTTACTGCAAGAGAACATTTTTAAAAGTTGCTTTATTGTATCCGACGCTAATAAAAAATGAATAAATAATAGCAAACATAATAATATTATTATACTGTTAGGTATAAGTTATAAATTAACCGATAATATTATAATATCATTTATACCTACAACCTACCAAATTTTTAACCATTACCATAGAAATTCTTAAACCTTAGTCGATGCAAGTCCTCATTCACTATAAATACTCTCTGCGTCAGTAAAAATTTCTAGTCGTCTACCTATAACCAAATTTCAAAAAAAAAAAAGTCAAATATTTGTCATAAATTCATTTAAATATTATATTTCATGAATAGTGAAACCTACAAATCTTGAAAAATCGCATGTGAAATATTTCAAATCCAGAACTCTAGACTTAGACGTAACGAGGAGAACATAATATTACATTAGAGTCGTTATAAGCGAAGAATATAAAAACCGTCCGTGCGATTTCCTGTTACTAAATTGCAATAATTTAAATAACATTAAACTGCTATAGTCGCGATATCACAAGCACGTATAACAAATTTGATGTAAAACTGTGTACAATAATGTAATTTCAGGCGTAGCTGGTATACGGCGTATAGGTCTGCATACGCATTACAATATTTGTACAGACGTTTCAAAATGTTTATTATTATATTATAGGCATCTATACGTATAATATTATAATGTGTTGTACCTACCTATAAACAATATCCATCGCTGAATGTTTGTTTTCGACTCGTTTATTATTAGTGGTCGGGACGTTTTTCATATATCGAATATATTATTATATCATAATATTATTATCGTGTAGTGTTCTCGAAAACCGAGAAATTTCCCGTCCATAGCAATATCTGCACTAATATACGCAGGGTGATTGTTCAGTGGTGGTAAACAATATTTGGGAAAGCTCACTCGAGCTGAATTCTCGGTTTATGGTACACCTAATTAGCTATATAATATAGTATATACCATTCCATATGCAGTTTAAAAACAATTGTGCGGTTTCGATCCAAATCGTCAGGATATTGCCATTTTTTTTTTTTCAGGAAAGCCACTTCTACGTTCCATCTAGTCGATGTTTTCAGTATAATGATTAAATTGCTTTTAAAACGTTTTTTAAAAATCGAAAAGTTTTAATTTTTCGACTCAAATCTAGTTTCGATGATAACGACACAATGTATTTTTGAACAATTTCATAAAGCCGCTTGTGCCGAAACGTGCTATTGCGCCTGCAGCCAATAACACGTTTCGACGTGGAAAAATCGTAGCAAAAATGACTTATCTGCTTCAGTGATATTTTTAGTAGTTTTCTAGTTTCAAAAACCATAGAATAAATGTTTTTAAACTTCGAGGATAATATTAATCAAAGTGCTTCACCGTACGTTTAAATTGATTTTTCGTCATCCCGATATCAGTGAAGCACTTTTGAGGTGATTTTAAGTGATCTTAAAAACACAAGAGTATTGATAACATGTTAAAATTGTTAGTTGAACAGTCTTGAATTCTTTTTTAAGACAAAATGAGCTCTGGTTTGATAAAATACGTTACTTTAAATAATTAATTATGTGACTAATAGTTTGTGATGCTGTTTTTCAATACAATGAAAGTGCAATACTACACAATTTTAAAAATATATTTTATATTTCAGTTGCCACTTTAATTACAATACATTTCCACTAATCTATATAGGGGGCAGGAGGTTGATACGGTTTATTATATCAACTAAAAAATGACTTTACAAGAATAATTCTCTTCTCTGCCCTCGTAGAATAATTGACGGATTTCGATAGCTATTTTTTCTATCTGAAAGAAGACTATTCTTACAAGCCGCATATCGATGTCCGGTTTTTATTTCAAATAATAGTATAAGTATAATATACATATTTTATAAAAAAAAAACTTATAACTGTATTATTTTTGAAGTCATGTTGTTATAAAGTTTGAGATAAAATAGCATTAGAAAACTGAGTTCAATGCGATATGTTGAATATTACCCACAGTAAGTTTTAAAAACAATTTTTAAATTTGGTTGATTTCATAGAAAACAGTGATCATCCCGTAGAGCTGTGGACAAAATTATACTGGCAAGGGGTGCCTCGACCATTTTACAGTTTTTTACGCGGGTGGTAAGTTATTGGTTTATTCAGTTATTACCAAAACTGAAATGGTAAAATGGGATTTAAAAAAATCCAAAGTTCAAATTGAACTATATTATTTGCAATCCATCTCTGATAGTTTGGTTTGGACTCATATATTATATTATTTGATATGTTTGGGACGTTATTTTCATATTGAGTGGTACAATATTACTATTCGAAAACCGAGAAATTTCCCTTCCCGAGCGACCTGCACGAACGTCACTATAGAGCAGTGGTTCTCAACCTGCAGTGGGTCACGAATTACCGTGACGTGTGTCGCCAAAAAAATTGTTAATTTATATTGGACCTACGTGTTTAAAGTATAAAACAAATGATATTTATTGTACCTAGCTAGTGTTATGACGTGATGGTAAAAACCACAGATAAGAAAAAGGGGGTCAAGTGGATGTCGCTCCGCTGTACAGTAGGCTACAAGTAGATCACTGTACTATAATGGATGGTATTAAATTTGAATTCAATGATATAATATCATTGTATAAGAAAACGATTCTGAGCGGAGACGGTATGTCAGTCTAGGATATTTTAAATTATATTGATATTGTTATTATACGGTAGCTGCTAAGTTGAATTAATATTATTCATATTATTTAATTATTAACCTAAAATTATCAGTGATGCTATAAAAATATTATAATATATACTTTTACTCGTTAAAATTGATTTTAATATGTAATTTCGTCCAAATTTGAACTTAAAATGTCTGTAAAAAATAACTGTGTTTAAATATTTTTAGATTTTTTGATTACAGTATGTACTATTTATTAGAATCTTTATTTTAAATGTTCAATCCTTAGTTATAAAAACTGACCATTTTATAGTTGTTTAATTACAATGATTGATAATTTTCGAGATTTTGATGAATTTCGTCAAAATTCGAACTTTAAATGATTATAAAAAAAATGTGTGCCTATGTATTTTTTAATATTTTTCAATTGCTATTGTAATAATATATCAGGAGCCTTGTATTAAATTTTCATTATTTTTGGCCCAACAAATAAAATGTAATTGATATTAATAGAAAAAAAAACTAAAAAATTTGAAAATTGAAATCGTCCGTAAAAAGCTGGAAAACAGTCAAAATAAATTAAAAATTAGAAGGTGTATAGAAAATGCTTATATAAACATTCAGTGAAATTTTCATGCATCTACAGTTATTTGTTTTTGAATTGCAACAAAATAAGAAAATCGTCACATGAGAAATCGAGTGAATATCTAATCTTGTACAAATTTGAACTTAAAATGCTCATAAAAATTTATGTTGACTTGCTTATAAACATTTTTTCATTGATAAAATTAGGCAAACTTATAAGAAATCTTGTATTACATTTTCAAACCTTAGATTTAAAAAGAAAATTTTATGAATTTCTAACTCAAAATAAATTGCACATTTTCGTCATTTTACGTATTTTGTCAAAATTTCAACTTTAAATGCTTAAAAAAAAAAATTGTGACTACAGATTTTTAATATTTTTCATCTGCCTTTGAAACTATATATTAGAAGCCTACTATTAAATTTTCAAGATTTTTACCCAACAAATAAAATTTTATTGACATTTATAGAAAAAAAAACTAAAAAAATTGGAAACTGAAAATGTCCGTTAACAGCTAAAAATAAGTCAGAATATTTTGAAAATGCTATGGTGTGCAGAAAATGCATATATAAACATTCGGTCAAAATTTCATGTCTCTACGGTCATTTCTTTTAGAGTTATACTAAAAACCAAAATCGATTTTGTCGAAAATCAATGTTGCGTAAAAATTCCCGTTTTTCCCTTAATTTTCCATTTGTTTTTCACGGTACTTTTGAAAACTACTGGAAAATGTTTACTTTTGACCCCCCAAAGTACCAACTAGATTCACTTTCCTATCAGAAAAGGTACTATTAAAGAAAATCGAAGCATTTTTTCTGTCCTAAAACGTGATGACAGACACAAAAATAAAAAGGGCGGGTAAGTGTATGTCGCTCTGCTGTACAGTAGGTTACAAGTGAGTCACTGTAATGGATTGTGTTAGATTTTTATCCAATGATATAATATCATTGAATAAGAAAAACGATTCTGAGCGAAGACGGTCAGTCAGTCTATAATATCTTACTAAGTCTAAATGTATTTGATGATATTATTGTGAATAAAGTAATTAATTTTAGTATTATATAGGCATTAGTATTTATCATTTTTCTCAAAAAAATTATATTTTAAAATGCCATTGCGTGTATATAAAATATAACAATATATTCTAAAAGTTTCATATACCAACAAATAATATTTTTAAATTATATCAAAATAACTAAATCATTATTCTTGGTTTAAATATGAAATTTTGTCTAAATTTGAAATTAAAATGTCTGTAAAAAATAAATGTGTTGATATATTTTTTAGATTTTTTGGTTACAGTATGATTTATTTATGAGAATTTTTGTTTTAAATTTTCAACACTTAGTTATAAAAACTGAACATTTTATAATTTTTTAATTACAATGATTTATAATTTTCGAGATTTTGACAAATGTTGTCAAAAATTGAACTTTAAATGCTTATAAAAAAATTGTGTCTATGTATTTTTAATATTTTTTTTTCAACTACTGTAATATTAGGAACCTTGTATTAAATTTTCAAGCTTTTTACCCAACGAATAAAATTTTGCTGACAATTATAAAAAAAAACTGGAAAAAATTGAAAACTAAAAATGTCTGTAAACAGCTCAAAACAAATCAACACTATTTTCAAATTGAATGGTGTATAGAAATGAGAATATAAACATTTAGTGAAATTTTCATGCATCTACAATTATTCGTTTTGAATTACAACCAAATAAGAAAAACGCTACATGAGAAATCGAGTGAATATCCTATGTTGTAAAATTATGAACTTAAAACACTCATAAAAATTTATTTTTAACTGCTTTTAGATATTTTATTTTTGATAAAAGTAGAAAAACTTACGTTAAATCTTGTGTTAAAATTTAAAACTTTAGATTTAAAAAGAAAAATTTTTATGAATTTCTAACTCTAAATAATTTGCAAATTTTCGTCATTTTACGTATTTTGTCAAAATTTCAACTTTAAATGCTTAGAAAAAAAAATTGTGACTACAGATTTTTAATATTTTTCATGTGCCTTTGAAACAATATATTAGGAGCATTCTATTACATTTTCAAGAATTTTTAACGAATAAATAAAATGTTATTGATTTTTAAAAAAAAAAAAACCAAAAAGATTGGAAATTTAAAATGTCTGTAAACAGCTCAAAATAAGTCAAAATATTTTGAAAACGGTATGGCATATAGAAACTGCTTATATAAACATTCAGTAAAAATTTCATGTATTTACTGTCATTTTTTTTAGACTTACACCAAAAACCAAAATCGATTTTATCGAAAATCAATGTTGCGTAAAAATTCCCGTTTTTTCCTTAATTTTCCATTTGTTTTTCACGGTACTTTTGAAAACTACTGGAAAATGTTTACTTTTGACCCCCCAAAGTACCAACTAGATTCATTTTCCTATCAGAAAAGGTACTATTGAAGAAAATCGAAGCATTTTTTCTGTCCTAAAACGTGATGACAGACACAAAAATAAAAAAAAAAATAAAAAAAAAAACACACATCATTGTAAAACCAATACATTCATCGCTCCGCTCAGAATCTAAAATTAAAATATAATTAAAGTAGTATCCAAATCTAGTTATATATGTTGATTTTTTTTTTGTCAAATATTAAACCATTTAATATAGGTAAAAATTATGATATTTTTTCATCGTTTGCCTTTTAACAATAATTCTCTATTTTTCATTCTACATTTTTAAAGTCAGTAGGTATAGGTACATTCATTTTTTAATCTTTTTTTTACATCAATGTATTTCATTCCTTCGCTAAAAATATATTATGACTCAAAAAAATTAAGTACTTAAATTGTTATTAAATATGTAAGTAATTCAATTTTAATATTTTTTTACCTCATAGTAATTTTTTTTTACTTTTGTTATTATTATTTTTTTCTGTAAATATAGATTTTTTTCTGTATAGTTATATGATTTTATTAAGCAAAAAGAATGAACTCTAAAGTTATACGAAATATAAATTATTAGGTACTGGAGAAATGAGTAATATATATGTATAAATTATCTCTCTTCATATAATATTATTAAAAATAAAAATGTTGTATATTGTGTGCTATGCTCCTATTACTTTCATTTTAGTTAAACATTTTGTTATAGAAACACTTCGTCAGAGTCAGCCAACATGTGACTTTATGATATTTCACTGATTCTAGGTTTGAAAAGTCCATATTACATTTTAAAACTGTTCCACAATTAAGTAATTTGCGTTACGTAAACCACTAGAATTTTGATATTAAATTATGTTGAATTGACTAGGATATCATCAAGACATAATTTATATATTATTTTTACATATTTTATTTTATAACATGACTTAATCATAGATTGATTAATTTACAAATTAAAATTTATTTTTACTAAATAATGTAGCTATACAAAACCTAAATGTAGTAAATCAATTTTTTAAAAACATTTGCAGAATGATTTGAGATTACTCACTTCAATGAATATAGGTTATTATATATTAAAAAAAAATCACTTACAAAATTAAACTCCAAGAATCATGTTCTAAGTGTTCTAGTTATTATCAACTAAATTTTCTCTTGGTCATATTTTCCTCTGGCCAAATTGGTACTTGGGTCTTGGACTATATTTCAATTTTTGTATATTATAAATATTTGTACATGTCATTAAATTAACATTTATGTTACTGGTCAATTTTGTCAAAAAAAATCCTGAAAAACCTAACGTAATCTGTACATTTTATTGACTACCAAATAAATAAATGTTGTACAGACCGAATTCGCGTTTGAAAATTAAAAATGTAACATGACATAGTATGTTTTTTCATCCTCTCTTCGATACATCAAGTTTATATTATACAGGATGATTCATTGATTCATCTTGTATAGTTTTTTTGAAAATATCACTGTACCTACCTAGTTCAAAATTCTAAAGAGTACCTACCTACCTACCTACCTACCTACCTAGTTTCTCAATTTTTAAACTGTTTATACTAAGGATAATACTCCTTAAAAATGATTGTACAAAAATATAAAATATATGTTATAAGATTCAAACATATTGTATATTGAATCTATAGTAGGCGTTTATTTTATTTGAACCATTTTTATAAATTATAATTGTTGATAGATTAATATTAATGACTTTAATTTTCAAACCACCATAGTCTCTAAATCCAGTTTCGTGGATCTATTAGATATTCTTAAAGTGGTTAGTACACAAAGTTAAATAACTCCTTGTTCGAATATAGATTTTGATAATATGTCATAAGCATAACTTATAATTTTCATAAAATCAATCAGCTAAATAATTTTCATTAGAAAAGGAGTAGCATTCCTTTAGTTAGGTTGATCTTAAAACTCTTTAATTCCTAAAAAAACCTCAATAATTTGAAAACATGACCATTCTGAGTAGGTATAGGTATTTAAAAATTCTAAAAATTTGATTTTGAATAGCTGCGCATTATTTTAGAAAAAAATTTAGGGAGAGCTGAATCACCAAACATATTCACTCTGTATAATATACAGCACATTAAGTTGTATTTTATATTTTCAACTTATCACTAAAGAATCCTAATAATAATAACGATCGTTCTTGACTAAATCATCTTGCAATCATCTTGCAACAACTAAATAATTACAATCCAAATTTATTTTATTTATTTTTTAAAGGGTCTTCGTCAACCTGCACGGCCGCATCACTATAACTATTATTAGGAATTCGATATCTTATTGTAAACTGGAATTATTTTTGTACGAGAACGTATAATGAGAAGGTATATATTATTATAGCAATATAATATAACACGTCTTAATCTATGTAGGTAGGTATATAATATTTTATACGCGTGTAATGTTATGTGGCAGTATATAGATATGATTTCAACATCTAACATTATTGCTTGGATTTCATTTGAAATAGATATTATAATATTATATACTTACAGCCATATAGGTGTATAAATCAACTCATTTTTATACGTTAGTATTATATAGGTAGGTACCAACGATTTATACGTTCCTACGTGTCGTACATAATAACATTAATACTAACGCAAATGTGCAATATTATATAATATTATAATGTTTAGTGTTTGCAGTTTATTGTTCTTATAATAGGACTCTGTCCTTTTTTGTGGACACTTTATATTTCACG